>JAUMHP010000065.1:6482567-6504781 GCA_032361065.1 Enteromius trimaculatus
TAAAACGTTTGATAATAACTGTATTAAATTGTAATAATATTTCATAATATATTCATCTGTTTTGATTAAATAGCATATTTCTTTCAGAAACATTTTAAAAATCTTACTGAGCATACATTTGCGAACAACTGTGTATAACAAGATTTGTTTAATTTAAATAGTATTAGCATTTGCAGACAATTGTAATCACGGCAAGCATTCGCATTCTATAATTAACCTAATTTACATATAAAGGTGTGTCCGGCTCGAAAGCACAATGCAACATTTGTGTTTGGTTAGTTTGTGCTGAAATATCAAGGCGCAGCTGATCTCTATGTTTACACGTGCAGTGCCCATGTGTGCATGAGAGAGAGAAAACAAAAGCACATTGGTTTGTACATTGTGACATTTACTCAGTATTGCGACATGCTGTCGTGCTGTCACAAAACACAGAGCGCATAAAGATGTCAGATTCCAGCTGTCATGTGGAAAATTGACAAGAAAAACAGGAAAGCCGGTGGGAAGCAGAAATAAAAATAATGTTCATGTGACTCCCAGTAACGACCAGACGGCGGGACGCGATTATGGCTGTCCAATAATGAGCTAGTCAGCACAAGTTAACATCAAGAGGGACAAGAAGCAAATCTGACATGCAGACATCTATTTAGTTACCGCACACTCTTGATGTGTGTGAGAGAGAAAGATGGTTGAAGGTTTGTTTGGTTATTAACACATCCATTTTCACACACACATAATTGCACACATTCATTATTGGCACACATAGTTGAATTGATATTACAGCGCTGGTCCAGGTTATGAAATAATGCAATTAGCAGCTCTTGCAAAGGCAAGCATCACTATTACCCGAGTCATATCTAGAGAACTGCAGGTGGGCTCTTCCTAATTGAGCCAGTAATGGGGTTGTGGAAAATTCTGAACTGAAGAAGTGAAAAGTGTACCCCATAAACATAACGAAGCCTCTAAAAATAGCCGATTGTAGCCGATTAATAGTATTAGTGCTGTCAAATGATTAATCGCAATTAATCACATCCAAAATAGGTTTTTTGTTTACATAATATATGTGTGTGTACTGTTTTTATTATGTATATATTTATATATGTAAAATATTAAATGGAATTATATGAACATAAATATTATATTTTTTCAAAAGAAATACCTAGCAAGTACAGTACATGTTAAGCTGATGAAAGGTGACAGGACTGCTTTATATTTTATTTGTAAAGAAATGCAGTTCTTTTGAACTTTCAAACAAGTTCAAACATCAAAGAACCCTGAAGGGTTTCACAAAAATATTATACAGCAAATAGTTTTCATCAAGAAATATTTCTTAGGCAGCAAATCAGCTTACTAGAATAATTTATGAAGGATCATGTGACACTGATGATTCAGCTTTGACGTCACATATAGTTTTATGCAAAAGTTTGGGCACCCCTTGCAGATTCAGTGAAAATGCTAACAAAATAAGAGAGATTATACAAAATGCACTTGGTTCTTAATACTGTGTGCGGTTACCAGATGAAAACTTTTTAAATTTGAATATCTTGGTAAATTGTTCTTAATATGTCTTCTGGAAACATAAAAATATCTTCTGTTGCTTTCAAAAATTAGTATTATATGGAGAGAAAAAAAGAAATTTCAACCAAATAAGAAAACTTTGAACATATTTATCCTGCTCCTGAAAGGGGTCAAATATGCATAAGATGCTGGAAAACTGAAGAATCTGCAGGACCTGGAGGATTTTTCTGAAGAACAGTGCTAAGTTAAAGTGCTGAGAACAAACAAGGGACTCATGCACAACCGTCACAAAAAAAAAAAAAATAGTTGTAGTTCCCAAACTTTTGAGGGGGGTTATTTTAATAATTTTTGCTATTTATTTTGTCTTGTGTACTATATGTAAACATATTTTGTGTAAATATGTTCCTCGGGACATACTAAACAAAAAATAACAACCATTTTGTATAATCTCTCTTATTTCGTTAACATTTTTCACATTTTTACAGATTCTGCAAGGGGTGCCCAAATTATTGCATTAAAACTGTACATACAGTACATACAAATATTAAGACTTGTATAAAGCAGAGACCAATGAGCTGTTCTGTTCCTGTCTATCACTCAGAGAAAGAACTGAGGGCCCGTACATAAAGTCTTGTTCCAGTGAAACTGCAGAGTAATACAAACATACACAGAGAGAGGGAGAGCAAACAGAAAGAAAGACAGAGGGACAGATTAACTGGTGAATGTTGACCTTGCCAGCTGGTGGTTGAAGGAGCTACTCACACACACACACACACCCGGATATAGCTCTCTGGAGTGCACGAGCTGTCAGGTTGGCACTATGATGCAGTGGAGGAGGGGCCATATAGGGTGTGAGTTTATACCAATCCCTAAACATCCTCTCCAACACAAATACTGCACATGCTTACCCACAATCCCACAGGCTGGGTGCCTCGCCATTCACAACTGGCCTGGCATGGGCCATCACAGGCTTAAATCACATCCGATCTCTGACCTCCATACGGTCAGTCCAGATCTCACACTCCATCAACAAATCTGCTTCAAACATTTGCTTGGTCTTCATCCAGACAGTCAAGATGCACACTCTCTAAATGTTTTCATCGTTACAACAACAACATCTGTTTTTATTTATTTCATTTGTTACAATAAAATAGTTTTTTGTATACAATTTCATGAGGCTTCAGAGTTTTTGTATCAAGAATTTTTAAAGTAGCAATATAAAGTGCAGTGAGCTTAAGTCAGGGACGGATTATGGGTTGTGTCTTACTATTTAAAAATGTGAATTTTATTCAGTTAATTTTAAATTGTATATTCATATATATAATCATACATTTAACCATAAATATCCTGGTTTAATTCTACTGAATTATGAAGAAAATAAAAATTCAAATAATGTTCATACAGTTACTGTCATCCATACAGATATCCATCAATAAAGTTCTTTATATAGACTGTTTTGCATACAGTGTAACAACATATTATAATTGTTAGATATTAAAAAGATTAATAATTTGTACTACCTTCTAACGTGAGACACAAAGGTGACTGCGAAGCTTCAATATCCTGTATTGTTCAGCGATGGACAGTCAGAATTCATTTTATTCATAATCAAACTCCAACCAGAAGATCAATGCAGAAGAAATGAGATGAGACAGTTTCTGTATTAGCACCATAAATCCTCATAAAACAGAGAAACCAGGTGCAAAAGCGAACATCAACTCACACTCGCGTTACAGAGCAATATTTCTGAGAGAAAATGTGAGAAATGAAAAAAGAGAAATGTGTTTAGTTCACATCTAAAGAACAACAGTTTGAGTTTGGTCTCACACACAGATCTCAAATTAATCTAATGTACATTAATCTAACCATCTAAACAAACAGCGTCTGCCAGTTCATAAATCTTTTTTTTATCTTTTCTGCCTATCTCTAGCTAATAACGTACAGTTAGGAAGATAAATTTGCTCTCTTTAAAACTCAAGCACCACAAGGGGGCGTTGTTCAATAGTGAATTACACGACGGCCATTTATACAGTACTGTAACTGTATATCGCTTCAGCCTTTAAATTATTGATAGGTTTGGAACAATACTGCAACTAATCATAAATTGCCCTACATTTCACATTTGCATTTTTAATCTAATTACTATTTAGTAATTAACTTAACACTTTCACCCTTTATTAATTATTAACTACAAAAAGCAATCTGACATAATGTGCTGAAGGTCTATTGTCAGGCTCAAATCTTGTAGTTGCTTGCCCAGATAAGTCATTTAAATCTGAACTTAGACAGATGACATATTCTCCATTGAAATGAACCCTGATAAGCATTTGACCCAGAAAGCATGCCGTATTCTCACATGTTTATGTTGTCACCTGAGTTCAGGCCGGTCCTCAGTTTAAGTGAAAGATGAATAGATGAAAAGAAATAAACTTTCCCTGACTGTGGGAAAATACCAGTTAGACAGACATTGAACCTCTACATGAAACTGAAACGGTTCGGGGGCCTTACCAAGTAATATTGACTTTAATGAGGTAAACGGACTACATTTTCTGAACATTTTTCATGCCTGAATTTCTTCTATGCAACATGACATTATTCACAGCATGACTCGCTGTATCATGACATGGGCTTTCTGTGTACTGTTGTTGGTCTAACTGCTGAAGCAGCACCAGTATAATTCCACATCAATCTAAAGCCTGGAAACACACAGGCACATCACTGTTGTTGCAAATAAGCTGCAGCAGTTCATTATGCATTCAGTTGTTTCATTAATGCATAGGTCAATGTCACAAATAAATATAGCAGCAATGTCTGTTTTATGCATTTAATTTGTTAAAACAATTGTATTTTTTTTAATGTTTTTTATCATTTAAAGTGGCAAGATAAAGTGCAATAAGCTTATGTAACTTTGACATCACTTTCATTTGTGTAGTGTTAAAAAATATTTTATTATATTAAATAATTATTTTAATATTGTTTAATTAATAATATTAATTTCTTTAAAAATTGCAATATTTATTTATTTATTTTTTACCTTGAGATTGTATATTCATTTGTATATAACACTATATTTAATCATTTACTGTATAACCTAGTTTGATTAACTGAATTATAAAGAAAATCTATTAAAATAATGTTCACAAACTTTATTTTACAAAGTCCAGGTCATGTTTTACAATATAATTAAAAGCGCTATAAATAAGAACATATATTTAAAAAAAAGAATGTTAGGATTATAACGTTTTGAAATCCTAATTTCTGACACAAAGTTCATAATAATTATGTACATTTTTATTGCCATAATGAAATGATTTTTTTTTATTTGTATGTTAATAACTACATTCATTTGCAGTAATTATTCTCAGTGGTGATACTCATTAGATTCACATTAGCATGTATAAACTGCAGTAAAAGCAAAACTAAACAAAACTGCAATTTAATGTGTTTTTTTTTCTACATCAGCATATATTTTTAAGGTACTACAACAAATACTCACAGTGTAAATATCAATACATATTTAGATATAAAATATTTAATTGTTTTTAATTACAGTGCAGATGACTGTTTTTCATTACAGCAATACATATTTACAGAAAAAACATAATTGTAATACAATTATTATTACTATTTTAAAGAAGCAAAATAGAATTTCCTTTTATTTAATGTTTTTATTCTGGAGTGAAACATGACCTATGACTTTGAGTAAAGTAAAGCAGTTGGAAGGCCACTATTATTAATTCGGCCCAAAATAAAAACAACAAAAACATTTATGTAAACACACAGGGACAATGCTGTACAAGAAAATACTATTTCAGTTACTTGCTATTTGTTTTGCTATTATTTGTGATATACTAAAGTGAAAACTGCAAATCTACAGCATTTAACAACAAGCTTAATCAAAGATAGCCATATTGATAGGAGATGAGATAAGCTGATCACAAACACAGTTCCAAACCCCTGGAACAGCTTCAGACTCTATGGAAATCTCTTGTGTTCAAACATTCCCAGTCTGCGGGATTGCTTTGAAAGTCAAATATGCTTTGTGTGTGTGTGTGTGTGTGTGTGTTTACATACACCACGTGAACCCTAACTTGGGTTGCACTCCATTGTTGTGCATGCAGGCTCACATGGAGCGAACGGTAATCACATGAACCCGTGTGGTCCATTTCAAAAAGAGTGGTGAAAGTCACATGACCCCAGCATGAGTCAGGGAAGAGCAAACAGGTCCACAAAACCAGACACTTCCTGTTTTTCAGAATGCACACACCTGCTTTTCATGACTCAAGTCATTTCAAAGGAAATTTGTAGGGAAATTTATAAAGCATCTTTATAGGAAAACAAACATCATGTGACTCCTATTTAAATCTCATTGAAAAACAATTGTATATTTATTCATATTCTTAACAAAAAAGTTCACCCAAAAATTACAATTATATCATTTACTTCTGTTTTTTTTAAAGAAAATGTGAAATAAATAAGACTGCTCCCCATTGACTTCCACTGTATAAACAACGAGACAATTCTCAAGATATCTTTTGTGTTCCTCAGAATGAAGACAGACTGGGGTGAGTAGATGATTAGTTCTCCTTTTTTGGATGAACTATCCTTTTACCGGATGACCGCCTTCATGGGTGTGTAACATGTTTAAGTCATGACTGCTTTTAAAAAACAAAAGTCAGGTGATTGCAGAAAAGAGTGTTCAAATGAGATGCCTTTAAAACTGAATTTCCTTGTTGAATTAACCTGGTCTTGTGAGGCTTGATGGAAAATCACCTGTTAAGCAATTATTTCATCATCATTGTTTCTGGTTTCCTCTTTTTTTTCTTATTATCCATGTAGTGGAGATTCCCTGCTATACTAACTCAATACAGACTTCAATTTCCATTTTTACACTTCAGCTCAACCCCCATGGCTTTC
The DNA here is from genome assembly GCA_032361065.1 of Enteromius trimaculatus. Classification (NCBI taxonomy): domain Eukaryota; kingdom Metazoa; phylum Chordata; class Actinopteri; order Cypriniformes; family Cyprinidae; genus Enteromius; species Enteromius trimaculatus. Next base: position 6,489,000 of record JAUMHP010000065.1, read on the forward strand.
ACAGCTCTATTCAGTCAGAGCTCTATAGAGATGCTAGTCATTGAGTTTTGTGATGTGTGAACGTCATTGTTCTCTGACTCTTTTATTGGGTCTTTATTGTTTATGGCACAGAAGACACCATGATACATTTCACACATATGTGAAAAACATTTATTGTTATTATTATCATTATACTTTTTCTTAAAGAAAAAAATTACCCTAAAAATTGAGCGTAACTATTAAATAAAAAATGTAAAATAATAAAATACATATAAAATTATATTATTAAAATATAAAATTAAAATATATATAAAATTAACAATTTAAATGATTACATAATGCATTATTTTGATTAAATGATTGATATATATATATATATAGGAATGACAAACAACAGTGTGAATATTTTTTCTAGACAGCAATAACATTTCACAGAGACTGTAGTAAATCTTAAGTGTGTCTTCAGAGCTTTAGATAAGATCTCAACAGTGTCTCAGTTTGCATTGCTGATGACAGTTAGCGTCTGTAGGGTTCAATTCAACCACTGAAATTCGTCATGGGGAAAAAAGACCTTTTGTTGTGTCATATGCTTAATTTATACCTGAATAGATCTGTGTGCTTAAAGTTCAATTATGACGTCCCACACAAAAGAACATGGAATTAATAACAAGTCTAATGGTGACCTGTCATAGAAACACTATGTAAGTGCGCATTTACTTCTGCTGATGACCTCAAAATGACAGATTTCATTGACAGACATACATAAAATACGAGGAACTTTAAATATAAATACATTTTTGAGTCATAGACATTAAGAAACCTTTTATATGTCGATAAATAAATACGTCTATTCATAAAAAGGCTCAAATATCTGATACGCTTGTATGGGTTTTCTTGTAAATGTTAATGGTATAGTAACTTTTTACAACTTTTTTGATTCAGTGGTTGTTGTTTTTTGGAGTTAGACCACCTACACATTTAAAAAAAAAAAAAAAAATAGCTTAATATTTCAGGATCTTTAGTAATGTCACAACAATGTTTTATGTTAATATCAGCTAACACTCCAGCAAACATTAACAAACAAACAAATAAATAAATGAATAAATAAATTTTGGTTAATATTACAAATGCATAACTTTGTTAAACAAATGATTATTTGATTTTATGTTAATTTATACCACTTATAAATGTATATAAAAATATATAAGTATGCTTAATTTAAACTATTTAAACTTTATGAACAAATGTGAATTACTAACAGTTAATGTTTTTCAGTTAGTTTGTAATATTTAATTTGTTGCCTGAAGACACAAAAAAAGGTGTCGGAAAATTTTTAGTCCAAAATTTCTTTTTTTTTTTATTTTAGAAAGAATTACAAAGAAATTATCATTAACACGTTCAATTAAATATGAAAACTTGAATTAGAAAGATTAAAAAAGTTTTTCTTTCACATGCTCCAAAAACCATTGATTTATTTACTTTTTTTAATTTTACAATATTGTTCCTGTGTCCCATAAATCGACACCAGTCCAACCTGCTGATTTGGCAATTCAAATGTAGCTGTTGTTATGCCAATGAATCACATTGAAACACACAGAGAGGGAGGAGACAAAGGAGGAGAGTTGTAGTGAGGCAATGTGAGGGAAGGAGAGAGAGAGAGACAGAGGGAGGGAGGGAGAAAGAATGATGTCACACCAGTAGTGCACTCAAATACAAAAGCAGCCGAGAGAAAGACACACACGCACACACACACACACAAACTCACGCTGCTGCCTGTTTCACTAACACAACTCCACAGCACACTTCTCCAGCTCTGAATGTGAGTACTACTTCACTTTTCTCTCTCTCAGCACACTTCATCAGCACTCAGCAGTCTCTTTGTCCTCATCTTTACAGCTTTTTCTTTCTCTCGATCTTTCTCTGTCTCTCTCTCTCTCTCTCGTGTGCTGAATAACCGAGACTGTTTTGGTTAGAGTTACAGCTCCTGATCTATCTAACGGCTGCTTTCTCTCCTGCTTTGTTTCTTATAGTTGCTCTTTTGCCAACTTCCAGAGTCTTTTGTGCTGTTAGTCTTTGTGTAAATGTCTCAGTCCTTGGCTTTCTCTATTGTCCATCCTTAACACCCTAATTCAAAGTCTTCTCTGACTGCTTCATCACAGTTGTAGCATGCTGCATTTGAACTAGTTTTACTAGGATAAATTCAGTTGCGGTTGTTCCTTATCCCTCCTATTAAAAACCACAGATGTTTATGAATTGATTGCTTCTTTGTTAGTTTTAAATGGCTTTGTTAGTTGTTTGGTGAAGAAACATGTCTGACCTGGTGCATGATTGGCTTTGAATAGAGAGGCTCTTTGTTTGAGAAGTGGTAGTGGAGTAGGATTAATATTCTGGCAGAGAGAAATAAAGAAAAAGAGAGAGTTGAGAACTGAAATGCTGTAGTAATCTGTGTAAACACAACAGGGATGAAGCTACTGAATGAGAAACTACTAAAAGTGAATATGGGAGAGAAATATAGATGCTCATTTAGCCAAAGTCAACAGAGAGAGGAAAATCCAAACAGAGCTCTGGAATAAAACAGACCTTTTGTCAACACAACTGAACAGCAGTCTGGATCAAACCATAAACATTAAATCCAGCTGCTCAGAGGAACGTTTGTCTCCTTTAACCTCCACAGGAGAGACAATCACAATGTGAATCACTGTAATATAACAACTGCTTCTTCTGAGAGTGATTATCTCAAGTGTGTCTCCTTAAAAGCTTCAGATAAGATCTCAACAGTATCTTAAACTGTACTTCTTTCTTGAATCAGTGTTCAAAAGCCTCTCCTAGGGTTCAGTTCAACTACCGATATACGTCATCTGGATTAAAAAAATCTGAGAATTTTTCTTGAATACCTGAACGGGTTCACAACTTCATAACAGATTTCATCACAGCACTCATTGGCTTCGGCTTGTCCTACGAAATGGCAAATATATTAAAATGACTTAGACAAGTTACAATACTGTATGGGCCGGTTTCCCGGATAGGGATTAGACTACGCCAGGACTAGACCTTTGTTAATTTAGGACATTTAAGAATTTTTAGAAACATGTCTTACAAAAAATGCATTATCTGGGAGCATTTTAAGACCAAACAATGGCAATAATGTGTTTTAAGATATCTCAGTGCAAGCTTTTTCCAGTTTAGACAGCTCTTAACATTTATTTTAATCTAGGACTAGTCTTAAACCCTGTTCGGGAAACTGCCCCTACATGTTTACTCTATATGTGCCTAAACATCCAGAAGTACTAAGTAAATGGTGCAAAACATTAAAATTCCCTTAATGCATAAAATGACTTTTGAATTTAATTTTTTATAGATAACATATTTTGGTAACACTTTATAATAAGAATCATTAGTTAACAGACAACGTTAGCAAACATGAATTTAGAATTAACAACACTCCTACAGCATTTAATAAACTTAGTTAATGTTAAGCATTTACTAATGCAATCACTAATTGTGTTTGTTTAAATTAGTTAATGAACTAAGAGTGAACTAAAAGTGATTAAAATAGCGTAATAAATGCATTGTCCGTTGATGTTAGTTAATATTTTAACTAATGTTAACAAATGACACCTTATTATAAAGTGTTACCAAAATGTTTCATGTCTCAAAGTTATTATGAATTACTGGGTATAGATGTTTAGATAAATAACTTACTTTAGAGAAAATGAGGCAAAGTATTAATAAAAGGCAACAATTATTTTTTAAAAAGTCATTTATCATTTAATAAAATAATAGTAATAGAAACAGATTTTTTAAAAATGTAATGCTGTTAACATTTATGTGAACACTAAACAAGTATTTATAGCATTTGGGCTTTTTTATGAATAGACACAGTCAGACAAAATAAAGTTTGACACATTTACTGTATGATGAATTTAAAACAATTAAACTTACTTCAAAGTTACTTTATCTGACCTTCATAAAAAGGGTCAAAATAGGTTATACTTTTTGGGGTACTTTTAAATAACTTTTTTTTTTATATACTGCTTTACTTTTTATTTGCAAAGTAATAATTAGACGATGACAAACTACATTTTTCTTTTACAAATCACCCTGTTAATGACACAATGTTTAATCTAGACGAAAAGAAAATCATTTATTCTCATTTGTTTAACAAATGGATAAAAAGAGTATTATTATTATTATACTCTTATATACGATTAGATGCTCATATATTATTGCACGTAATATATTTATTGCAACAAAAATAATCTCAAAAACATCAAAAAGCTTCATTAAACCTCCTAAGCTATGAAAGGACACTAAAACTGCTCTGCTCTTTTCAGAAAGAGGAAATTGAAGTGGAAAGCTTTGTTGTTTTATGAGTAAAATCAGGATTAATTAATGCAGAGATATAAAGGAGTCGCCCATAAAGAGGGGCTGCACAAAAACGGCAACAGATGCTTAAATGGATCTTTCTTTTTTTTTTCACCTCCTCCCATTTTTCTCTTTTCTTTCAGACTGAAATCACATGGCCAGAGTGTGGGACAGGAACCAACTCAACCGCAGGATCTAAAATGTCAATCTCTGGAAGATAGAGGAAGCTTTTGTTTGAAGAAAAGGCCGATAAGAGTTCCAAAAAAGAAGCTGGATTCTTCAGAGAGCATTTTTGTATTACAGCACACTTATTCATAAGCCTACAACACAAACAGACACAACATGCTGCAGCAAATCCTAGCTGACATGTACATCGACCCCGATGTCCTAGAGGCCTTGAACGAGGAACAGAAGAAGATCCTGTTCTTCAAAATGAGAGAGGAGCAAGTCAGGCGCTGGAAGGAGCGGGAAGAGAAGGAGGGCAAGGAGGAGATAAAAAAAGAAAAGCGCCGGCAAAAAAAAGGTATGAACTCACACCCTTTCTAAAAATACTGCCACGTCTGTCATTCTGTAAGCATCAACAGGAGACAAAAACTATTTACAGAACTGTCAGATGCTTTTGTGTCTCTGACATGCCACAGTGTTTTTCACATTCTTAAGTATAGGACATTATAATTGAGCCTCATAGGCCCATTAGGTATGAATTAAGCACATGAAGTGAAATTTTTAATTTTTGTTCCGATGATACATTTCCATAGTTGAATTGGACCGAATGGAGAATCTTTTGAATAGTGATTGTAGTTAGCAGCGCAGTGGATACAGTCGGCTTCGTTCACACAGCAGCAGTGCTGAATATACTTCTGTTAAGAGAGAAAACTGGCAGCATTCACATACACACACGCACTTCAGCTAATAAAGAGTGTGACAGTCGCTTAATATAATCAAAATAACTACCAGTTTCAATATATCATATATATATATATAGATATTTTTATATAATACCAATAAAATTAACTTTGTTACATTTTATTACCGATGTGGGTACATTTAGATATTTTGTATAATGATATGTAAAGTGTTTAAAATGCTCAAAAATTCTACTGGGGTAAAGAAAACTGATGTTTTTAAAACAGTTACCAAAAAAAAAAGAAAGTGACCCAAATTACAATCTACTTTCCTTTGGGCTCTGCAATAATATTGCAGTTTCAATTTCAGCTAATATAGAGACTAATTTACAGAAATGGAATTACTTCAACTTTAAGTAAATGGAATTACTTAAGAATTACTTCAAAATGTTGTCAGTATATTTCCTCTCTTATGCACACAGAGTAATGATATTTTAAAATAATGTTAATTTTTAGCATTATTATAATATGCTCATTTCCTGCTCAAGAAACATCTCTTATTGCAGTTGCTGAAAACTGTTCAGCTGCTAAACTTTTTTTCTTTCTTTTTTTGTGGAAACATGATAGCTATTCTTTTTTTTTAAGATTATATAGTGAAAAGTATGTCCAACAGAGCAGCATTTTTTGATGTAACGCTGTATCATTATAAGGGCCTTTACTGAACTGAATATCATGTCTTTCAAAAACAGTTACTGACCACCAGTAACTACTGTCAGTGCTATTTCAACACATTTACAGCCTAATTAAGTTAATTCACCCCTTGCTATGCGAACATGGCCAATCAGAGAATGATTCACTTTTACTGAATGTTTGTGCAGATCCTTTTACGCAGTTCCAGCAGACCATATGAAAGCAGCATGTTACAAGGAACTCAAAATAAATCTTTTAACACACCCTCACTGATGTAACAAGAAAATCAATACCTGTGAGAAATGTTCTAACGTCATTTCAAGGTGAGCACATATTTATTGAGGCCGAAGGAAATTAAGTGACCTGAAAGAGCCAAAGAATCACATAACAATACCACATGCTACAGCTGCAAGGGTGAAACCAGAGACAAATTCCAGCTTTTCAAACACTGACCTTGCAACACAACACACATGAAAATCACCTTGCTGTAGATTACTGTTTATCTCCATAGCATCAGCATTTGTTAGGAGTTGAGCCTTGTTTGGGATCTAACCCCTGTAATGCCTTAGGGGCCCTGCTGCTGTAAATTCCTCTAAACATTTCAGGGCTTTTTAACACTAATGCCTGAGGATGTGCTTTGCCAGAGATTTGTGCATGGAATGTTCTCAGGAAGCTCAACATGCAAAAACAATGCAACAATAAAAGAGCCATTTTTGGTTGCCTAAAGAACCTTTCAGTGAACAGTCCTTTAAAGGAGAAACATTTTTTCCTTAGTGTAAGCAGCATTTAAAACATCTAAAAATATTAAAAGGTTGCCTTGTTTCACTGTCCTTCAGTGAAAATTCAAAATATAACTGAGTTAGTTCCTTCATTAGAACAGATTTGGAGAAATGTAGCATTAAATCACTTGCTCTAGAGTGAATGGGTGCCGTGAGAATGAACAGCTGATATAAACATCACCACATTCCACAAATAATCAATATGGCTCCATTCTATCAGTTAACATATTTAAAGCGAAAAGCTTAATGTTTTCATCACTGAGATGTTTTTAACTTGAGTTAATTAGCTTCTTGCTCGTCTATCGATAATACATGCTTTCTCCAGTGAAAAAGCATATCTTATTTGAATCAGAAGAAAATATGTATAGACCAGGCAGTATTTACATCTGAAAACAGTCCAACGCAGTTGTTATATGTGAATTTTTCTTTTTGATGTGCGAAAACAGATGGACCTTTTCAACTGAAAAAAGATTTATTGGCCAGTAGCAATGGGCAAAAGTTAAAATGCCTTAATTATGGATTGTTTCTTACAAACTTGCAACTTTTAATCTCACAAGAATGAATCGATGGATTGGAGTTGCGTGGATTAATTATGGGTTATTGTGATGTTTTTATTAACTCTAATTCTGACTAAGCAAGTGAATGCAACATTTCTTAAAATATGTTGCAATGAAAAACAAACTCATCTTGACAGTACCTTGGATAAGGGTGAGTACATTTTACAGCTCAATAGAGAATAGAGAAAAAAACAACTCAGTAGTGCAGTTTGTAGATGACAGTATGAGGAAAAAACTGAGAACAAAAGCTGTGTAACAGAGCATAAATATACATGGAATTTCAAAACAACAGACGCTCGTAACAACTGTCATGAAAACATGAACCCATGTTCCATGGCTGGGAAAAAACATTCAGTTTATGGGATGGTGACGATGGAATCTGACCGAACAGGAATTGATGCTTACAACAGCATTTGCTCAAGGACGTAAATGTTCTTACGGGTGTTCCTATCAATAGTGCTGGCATTCTTCCCCGGCTTCTGTTTCTCATCAGAAAAGCGTCAAGTCACATGAGCCACATGTAACACAGGGCCTTTGTGAAGCATGTTTAGCTGCACATAAAAAGCTGCTGTGTCACAGTCATGCAGTTTGACTCTTATTCATTTACTTCAGTTTGACACAAATGCAGTCAAATCTCTTTTGATTTTCTCTCCACGGACACACAACTGACAGGGTTCACAGCTTATGTCAATGGCAGCATTGTGAAACGCAGCTGTGTCCGTCTTTCTCTCACTCAGCACTTTCTGGCCGGTTTCAGTCGCTTCAGCTGATACTGTGTGTCAGCTCTGCATCAGGGGTAGGTCCAGATAAAAACTGTTGAAGTTTCTGTTGGCAGTTCGTTTTTTGTACACAGACAAACATAATTATGAGCTATCGCTGGAACTTTGTACCCGAGACTCAGTGCTGCCCACTGGAGAGAAAAATCACCAATAAGATCTCTGTTATATGTCACTTGTTTCTCTTTGACAGCAGTTCGGTTAAACAGATAGCAAATGGAGACGAGGTGTGGTCAAACGAGACATAAGCCTGGGGAATTACTATAGACACCTAATATGCGTCAACGAATATGAGCAACAGGATGTGATGTCACACTCACTGTCTTTGTAGCATGACCCATCCTATTTTTCCCAGATTTGTCTTCTAAAGGTGCAAATCATTTAGTGGCACACATTAACCCTCACCTAAATAAACCGGCTAAACTGTTCACTTCACCATAAGTCCTGGTAACGGTTAAGGTGTTATAAACTAATAATGAACAAAACTTGCATGACAAGTTGCATGATCTAATGTGCATTAATGATTATGAACACAATTCCTCTTTTTATTTTTAAAGCACAACACTATAACCTAGTTTTCAATAATGGGTTATACATATTCATTTAAAATAGCACCAATTACAATCTACACTTTTGACAAATTAAAGCATGCAGCTTATCTTAAACTTGCTTACATTCTTTAAAGTGGAAGATCTCCACACAAATTCAAACATCTCTTCTCAAATTCCAAATAAGACTAGATAGTCGTAGATGAGGCGTTAACCACATCTTTGCGTTTTTGATTACAAGGCAGCTGAAGGCAGTTAAAGACCAGCTGTTCACGATTTACTAGATAATTATTCAGGATAAGGATTATTCACAATATCTACCTAATATACCTGAATGATTTTGTAGAGCTTGGCATATAAAAAATGTGTGTTAATGAAATGCATCCAACGTCTCATGGAATTACAGGATTTGATTCATTTAAATCACATTTTTATAATTCTGCTTCCTTTATACATCCAGATTTTTCAAGACAACTTACTATTAGATGTTTTCTAAGGGCAGCTGGTTGAGAACCAATCAAAACCATCAAATAGATGTACATATTGGATTGGAACAACATGTAAATTGGTAAACAAAGCAAAAATATTAATTTGGGGTGAACTGTGCCTTTAAGAAGGTACTTCCAAGCTCCTTTGGGATGGTATGAATACATATTTTTGAGGGCTTTTTGTCTTTTATTTGTTGTTTTGTTACATAAAAAGCTCAAACTCAACCATTGATAAATTGCATTTCAAGGGTTTAAGAAACACTCCTCAAAAAACACATTCATCACCATGCAGTTACATCACACATAAGAAGCATATGTGGGTGAACCATGTGACCTTGGCAACAAGCAACACAAACAGATCTAACCATTAGCGAGAAAAAATACCTCATAAAAATCTGTGCCAGTTTATATTACGTAACTTTTGTAGTTTCAGTAACACATACTGAACATTTCTAAGATTTCTGACAAAAAAAGTTCATTCCTGCATGGAAATGAAGCCATTTGATCTGCTTCGCTCTTAGACATACCGTGGCTTCTGTCAACCTGGAGAACAGGTTCTTTACATAACCTTGCTGGAACTGAGGGGTGTTAGGTTTTCCCTTACGTGCAAGCAAAAAATGGAAAAGAAACACTGATCAACCCTTGCTAGAGGAGACTGCTTCACGCTGGGAAATTATTGACATTATTTCCATAATTCCCACTGTGCTATACATGGCATTAAGATGTACTTTTAGATTTTTTAGCTGAGGTGAACTGCAATCCCCTACAACCCGCACAAGGATCCTTTTTGTCGCCTCTTACGTAAGCACCACATATCAGTTGATCACACTTCATTTAATGCCTTCAAACATTTGGTGTAATCTGAGAAGGTTAAATCACACTGAAATAATGATGAGGCTGACTGGGAAGGATTCACAGCTTTTGTGGGTCGGTGCAAGTGTCTGTAAGATGATAATACAAGCCTGATGAACGGATGACATTTACACACTTCTAAACCAGAGCAGGCGACCTATAACACGCAGGGTAAATTTCACTCAATGTCACAGCGCCATCTGTCTGTGAAAAGAACACATTACAGAACGTAATATTAGAAATCAAGAATTCAGAGTTTGGCATCTCAAAGCGGTCTGTAAACCAAAATATACAATATGTGGCAGAATACAATTTTAAAAGGCTGTCAATGCAAAATATGCTTTACGCCAACGTCGCAAACCTCAAAACCAAGGGTTGAGTAAAGAAGATTTAATAACAAGAAAGTACAGACTATTAAACTTTAAAAATACCCATTATTTGCTCAGAATGCAAGAACTTATCATGAGCTGCTGCATCTGTTGTGCCTCTTTGTCTCTGTAACTTAATTGTTTCTGTGTGGCTCATTTATTTATCGTTTCTCAGATATTGATTTTCTTGGCATCTTTATTGTTTTGTCCTCAGGCCCTTGTAAAAGTGTGAGCTGGTTGCTGGGCAGTGACGGTGACGTGCATGTGCGTATTATCGGAGAATCAGATGAGCTCAAATCACCAAAACTCATCCTGTCCGAGCTGAGGAACAAGACAGCAGCCAACCCTAATAACATCAACAGGTACAAAATCTTTAATAATATTTAGAAATACACTGTAACACTTTTGTACAGGGACCAATTTTCACAGTTGCTATATTAGTATGTTGATTATTGTCATCTGTTTATTAGTACTTATAAAGCACATATTAAAAGCAGCAAAATAGAAGTTTATTGAAGTCAAAGTGGTAGTTAATTTTGTTAAGTGTGACCAAATATACTGTGGAAGGGATTATTGTTGACCACATTAAATATTGATTTAAGTTCATATTTTGAGTCAGAGTCAAAGTCAAAGTGACTTGCTTAAAAGTGACAGTGAGAACATTTATAAAGTTTCATCATCACTACTCAAAGACTGTTACTTAAAAAAAAAAAGCAATAAATTATTTTTTTAAAATGCCTTTGGTGAGCATAAGAGCAAATGGATATTTCGAGGTGTGGTGAGACTGGACATAAGCCTGGGTAATTACTATAGACACCTAATATGCATCAACGAATATGAACAACAGGATGTGATGTCACACTCCTAAACATATCTAAACATATAAAAAAATGACCACTAAACTTTTGAATGGTAGAGTTGTATTTAGCTGCATTTTAATGGTCACTGCACTAAAATATCTGAATACCACAATTAAATATTCCACAGAGCCATATAATAAACCTCCACAACAGATAAACAAATAACCAGTATTCAAACAATAGCAATCCATCTATTCTCAAACCACAGAGCTAAATGTGTTTTCTTTGTTTACAGAGCAAAAGTAGAACCAATCAGAGCACAACAGACCAGCACAGAACCAGGGATCCAGCTACTGCTCAAGGTGTGTGGGAGTACTATAATGTCTTGATTAAATTAATCAAATCATAATAAAAAAGAAGGAAAAGGTTATTTGAGGTTCTGTTAGAGCACTGCTTCTTATGGTTGTTTTAGAAATAATGTTGTGGCAGAACAGATCCAAACTCTCACACAAAAATGTATTTCATTTAATTGGTCATGTATTTAAATTAAATTATAATGGCTATGAAGGTACATACGAGCCAAAGAAAAAGATACATTGTTACTAAAGCAAATTACGAATTAAGAAGGAGGTACATAATTGTCTGACCGGATCAGAACAGATTTTAAGAAAAAAAATAGTTGCACAATTTTGGGTCACTAAGCATGAGATTAGATTCACAGGGTAGAAATATCATTAGCTTGGTTTAAAAACAGACCTTAATGGAAAGTGCACGTGTGTGTGTGCATGTGTTTAAATGAATGTGCTTTCATGTGATTCAACATATGAATGTGCATATGTGTGAGAGGATGCACATGTATATGTGTGATTTACTAATAAGAGCAGCCATAATAAGAAGACGATGGGTGTGTGTAGTTGGACAGGCCAGGCTCCCCTGAGCAGATGGTTTAGAGCCTGGGCAGAGAATTAAACGGTATCAGATGGCATCAGTGCCATGTTGCCAGAGGGAATACACACACACACACATACACACTTCTATCTCTCTTTGTGTCTCTGAATTTGTCAACTGATTTTATAAGTGTTTACAAATGAGTTTCATTCAATCTGCCACAGAACCCAGAGGAGCTCAGCGATTCTACGACAGTCTCAGATGAGTCCAAGCAAGACAGCGGTTCTGATCAGTCAGCTGATGACACCAGGGGCCAAACAGATGACTCAGATTCAGGCAGCGCGGAGGAGGACACGGGCCTTTACAGACCACATATGAGCAACACAGAGACAACAGTAGCAGACAGACTCAGAGAGATTCAACTGCACAGAGAAATGTCAATCAAAAATAAGATACACCCACTGGAAACACCCACACCAGACAAAGGTAAGAGCAGGAGTAGAATCTGAATTGATCCCATGGTATTTTTCTATCAACAGAAACAAAAAAATACTATAAATATTATAATATTACTTTATCTGTTATGTTTTATAACATTTATTACATATATATTAATATAATAAAATGTATTTTATATTTAAATATTAAATACATGACACTGTTTGATATTATTTCATAATATATTGTTTAATACTATAATTATAACTAAAAATTAAATTAAATATAAATATTAAGTAATTTATAAGTATTAAGTTAAATTATATTAAATAAGTTAAATTATTTTATATATAAATATTAAGTAACATTATATATATATATATATATATATATATATATATATATGAATGAACATTAAAATTAATTATATAAATATTAAGCATGTAATGTTATATCTATAACAAAAAGAAAATGTTCAATTTAAAAGACAAATATCATATCATATCATATATATATATATATAATTTAGTTTTATTTTTTTATGGTTAAAATAAATAAATAATATGCGTGTAGTATTTATTTAAATTTGATTAAAACATGTTTCTAAATAATAGAAAAGTAACAGATAAAAATGGTTTCAAATACATTTTAAAATTTGGTTTATAAAAACCTTACATTTAGAAAGGGACATTCCTGTTGTTGTCGTCAATGCAAATAGACAGCAAGCGCCATCTAGTGGACCAAAGCCATTAGCACAAGTAGCACGTCAGGCCTGCGAGCGCCTCCTACAGGACACACCAGTCAAAGCAACACTTTCCTTTGTTTACCAGCTGCGGCGAATATTTGTAAAAACACGGAACTTTGCGCTGCTCCTTGCGTACTAAAACGCTGCACCATCCTCAGACCTACACCCAAACTTCAACCAAAGTTCTCTGCAAACTGAAAACAAACACGAGCTCAGAGGATTCAAACATATTAACGCACCTGTACCTGTCAGTTTGCGATGGCAGATGCTGCTCAGGTGTTGTTTGTGTCGTCACCTCACATAATATTGCACAAACATGTTAATTTATTTCATGTTAAAGTGGATAAACGATGATTTACGTGTGGGTCATCATGTGTAGGGTTGTGTGTGTATGTGTGTGTGTGACTCAATCTGTGCGTGAACACGCGCGCGCATATGTGTGCGCTGGAGCGGGAATTTGCGCTGATCCCACGTTTCCATGGCGACAGCATAACGCAGTCAGGGGGTCACGGCTGCAGGGAACGGCCAGAGAAACATCAACAGGAACTGCGGCTCAACTCCTGAGAGGGAAATAGAGAGAGACGTGACAAAACTAGATTGCTCCCATTATAATCAACACAGCTGTCTAGTGGAACTAGTTTTGTCACATGGTACTGCTTTCGTCACTATCGCGACAAGTTGTCGACGTCATATAATTTTTTCCCCCTTTATTGTTGAAGCGATCTTCACCAACAAATCGACCGAAGGTCATTCATTTAAGATGAAAGCAGGAAATATCAACTGCAATCACTGCCAGTAATTCTGAATATATATATATATATATGTGTGTGTGTGTGTGTGTGTGTGTTGGTGCATTGGAATATATAGCCTATATAAACAGAGGAATCTACCTATAAAAATACACAGTCTGAATATAAAATAGAAAATACAAAACATTTCTAAATCAAGATTTGTAAGATATGCATCTAGATCTATTTATTCAGACTTAAACCATATAGGCTATATTCACATATTATGTCATATTTCCTATTTAGCCCTTCATAAATCTCTATATGTTATGTATCCATATGTGTGCATCATTTTTGCTTTTTTGATGGATTTTATTTTAATACTAATTAATTAACGGTCAGTTTATATAACATTTCACATAGATTCAAACCGAAAGCTTTAAATGTCAGTGTCCCAAAAACGTCTCTGTGTGCACTGTATTATCAGTGTTTATTGCTGATGACCTTGCCATGTTGTGCCTGGTTGGACATTTTCAGTCATTATAATTGGAACGATCTTGAGTTGCCTTGCTGTTGCTTGCAACTTGGATATAGAGGTTGCGTCACATGAATACAAGAGAAAAACTGCATGTAGAGGGTATAGTAAAGACCCCTGCATCAGTGCGGAAGGAAAAAAAGTAATGCCAGAGAGTCGGTCTCACAGGAAAAGCGTGAAGGGGGCAGAACTCCAGGCTTAGACCCCTCAGGGAGAGTCTAAAAATACAGTTCTCCCCTGGCCTCTCCTCTGAGTCTCGCTCTCCACAGCATCTGTCTCTGATGTCACCCACGGTCCCTGCAAGCATCCTCCCCCGTCTCTCTGTCTAGTTTCTACACCCCCATTCCCCCTTTTACCTCAATCACCCCTTCACCTATTCCCTGACCACCTGTCTCACCCCGTTTAACACATTCAAATTGAGTCATCACTCCCGTAGCCTTTACCCTCTACCTCACTCTCCTGTTATTTGTACTCTCTTCGTCCTTTACTTTCTTCCTTTCACTTTTTTCTCTTTTGCCTGCTGTCGCTCCCTTACTTCTCCCTCTTGTGACCTCTAGACCTGCCTTGAGTGGGTGGAAAGGAGGATCGAGAGAGAGAGAGAGACAGCTGTGGATGTATTATAATCCCCGGCGGGCTTGTGTCAGGGGTCTAACAGCTTTTTAAAGTCAGCAGTGATTTACAGACAGTCAAAGTCTCGTAATCACAAATTTCTGCTTGATTATTTCCTTAGTCTTGACCTCTCGTGAGGTCATCGTAGCTCTAAACCAAAACCCAGTGAGCTGACTACATGAGCAGAATCTTAAGGCATCATATGGTATGCAGCGTTATTATGGCAGCATCTAATGCATTTTTCACAATGAAGGCAATTCCATAAAGAATTGCGACAAGCTCAGTGGGGAAAAAACCCCCTCTAAAATTGCATTAATTAATGAAAATAAATAAATATTTTTCTCTCTATCTCTCTCTCTCTCTATATATACATCAGTAAATAATTTGTCATATTTCTAACATTGAAAAAAGTTAAATATGTATAAAAAATAAATCTATTTTTTTTTAAATATTGCAGTATAAAGACATTTAAATAGTGCATATTATTTATATAAAATTAACACACATACATAAAAAAATAGGTAAACATATATGAAAATCATCCCAACCTTATAAAAAATATATAAGTAAAATATTTAAAATATTTAAATGTATGTAAATTATTATAATAGATATATAGATATATATAATGGGATGGGTACTATATATTATTTATAAATATTGTATAATATATATATATATATAATTAAATATAAATTATTGCTGTAATACTAATATTATTTCATACTAACATATATATATATATATATATATATATTTTTTTTTTTTTTTTTTTTTTTTTAAGAGTATCAT
>JAUMHP010000065.1:6509193-6523878 GCA_032361065.1 Enteromius trimaculatus
AGTATTATTGTAATAGACAGCGCAGTCAGAGATGATCTTACGATAGGGAGTAATACAGAGGGCCTGTATTACTAATGCTGTTTTCATGCCATGTCGTAATTCCAAGTCACATTATAGCCTTGACGTCACTGAGATTTAGTCAGAGTTGTACAACACTCCATTATTAATCAAAGTTACTGGAAAGGCAAGCCTGCAACCTTTAGCCAAAACAGCGTAACGGCTAATGCTAATGGAAAAGCGACCAGAGGCCATTTTTTAATGGAGGTCAATGGAGGAGAGCCTTCCCTACGCTGAATGACCAGTTTTTTAGAGGAAACAGCTCATCATTTAATGAATCTGCTACTCTTCAACATGTTTTACACTAAACAATAAAAAAAGAACCTGTTTTATAAGAAAAGACACATTGTTTTTTACGACAGGTGGGATTCAACTTACGTAACTGCTCATTGTTTAATATGGCACCTGAAATCTACTGACATCAAGGCTTTAATGTGATTGGTTGACCGCAGTGCTTACTCCAATAGTAAGCAATACAGACCCTCGTATCTCGCTGTAAGACAATCCCTGGAAGTATTTTTCCTGGTCTCTTTTCCCATGTACTGCCAAAGCTTAAGCATTAGCATTAGCTGTTACGCTTTTTTTTTTGCTAAAGATTGCAGACTTGCCGACTAGTGGCTTAGGCACAGGCCTCACAAGTTATTTGCATGCATTGCATCTGGTTGTCATAGCAACATCAAGCGCTTGCATAAATTTACAGAAATGTATTTAAAAGTTTGAATGCCCAAATTGACTGGCTTGGTTTGCCAGATTTTGTTGCTGACTTGAAATGTGTAATTTAATTGCAAATTCAGGCGTTGCAAACATGGCCGCCACGTGATCGGACTTTCTTTGAAAGGGTCTTTGGCTCAAGCCTCCATAGGTCTAAACTGACATTTTGGGGGAAAAAAAAGTTGTGGGTGAGAAATTAGTCCTACACACAAGTGTTTTTAAGGGGGGAAAAAACTAACAAATGTTTTAAAATTCAACATCTGAACAATGTCTTGAGGAGTATAAATTTATTAACCAACAATATTTTTATGTTATTTATTTATTGACTGACGTCACCTCAACGACTAAAAAACAGGCATTCAGGTCTGAAACGCCCACTTTTTATGATTCAGTCAATTCCCAATGGGCAAAATCACTTTTGATTTGAATATTCCGCTTGCAGTCAAGTAAAACGGATTATAAATGTCATCTTGTGGGTTGCGTGACTAACTTCATTCCAACCGTACAAACAAAACTAACTGTAGCCTAATAGTGTCTAGGTAATATAGGATGATACTTGATTTAGTGCCGATTCTGTCAATGATCTGATGCAACGAACCAGTCTGGGTGTGTGTTTTCAGAACTAATGATGGCTACCTACCGTAGAAATACCTCTGATGTGCGGATGGCGAGAGAACGGATTAATATTTCATAAACAGTATCATTGCTGTACGCGAGGCGCTGCAGAGTTTTGGGGAAGCTGCTCTGTAACTCCAGTCGATACTTTATGTCTGTCGTCTCTGTAGTGACCAAACCGGTGTAGAATTTTTACATGAGAGGAGAATTGATATTCCCCCTCTCTCTCTCTTTCTCCCGGCTTCCCACTATCTCTCTCTCTCTTCTAAGCTTCTACAAAGACCGCGACTGTTTTGCCGTTACACTCAGATGCTCTGAAGACGCTTCCTGGAGGAAGAGGAAGGTGGGGGGTTTCTCTGAGCGCGAGGAGGACAGGGGTACTCAGGCATCGTAAACCTTTTAAACGCGCGCGCGCACACACGCACACACAATTCCCTGCTGCAGTGGGATTCTCTGAAGGGAGATAAAAAAGACTCTGTTGTGCGCGGGAAGAGAGAGAAGCCCATCACCACCTCCACCACTGTCACCCAGAGAGAAAAAAGCGAGAGAGGGAGAGAAAGGGAGGGAGAGAAAAAAAGTGTTGTGGCGGTCTAGCGGTGTAGGCTGAACCTCGGCTCCAGTGACCCCTGGCGAGAGAGAGCGCTGTGTGTGTGTGTGTTAGTGTATCCCTGCAACATGTGACAGGGCTACACACACACACATAGCCTCACCCCCTCAGGCAAGAGCGAAACGGTCTGCAGCGAAAGCGTGTGTGTGTGTGTGTGTGTGTGACCGAATCCGTTCGGGGAAAACAATCCCTTCTGTGTGTGAGTGTGTGTGTGCGTCTCTATACGTGAGGCTGCGTGTGCGTGTCCGTGCGTGCGTGTCTTGCAGTGAACGGTCTACTGCGTTTTTTCCTCCATGATTAATCAGAGCGAGGGCAGGAGGCCGAGGGCCGAAGGGACTGCGACAGCTCCAACGCGCTTAACCCTTTACTGGCTACTCACACGCAGACTGGAGATTCACACTAAACACGACCTGTAATATTAAAAACACTCAAACGATCGCAAACTAATTAGCTGGGACTATTGTGGTTGTAGCACAAACACCATTAGTGATTAGGCTAATTGGGTAAAATGGTTTTACCATTTCTATTTTTAACAATTGTTCAACAAACAGTTCTATTACATGAATTTACCAATCAGTTCTGAATTGAAGTAACATTACAAACTTTGATTAGTCATTGCAAACTTTGCATAGGTCTAAATATTGCTTGTCAAATATAGGCTTACCCAAAACACTAGCCTATATTATATAGCTAGCCTATGACACAAACACGCACACACAAACACTTAAATGCTTTCTTGTAATGTTATGAAAACCTTTATTAGCATACACTACTGTTCAAAACTTTGGTATTGGTAAGAGTTTTCTTTAATGCCTTTAAAATAAGTTTTTTTTTAATATGCTTGTCAAGGCTGCATTTATTTGGTCAAAAATACAGCAATATTGTCACATGTATTTCAATTAAAAAAAAAATTCCCCAACACTGTTATGTTTATTTTAAAAACATATTTTCATTTAACACAATTATGTTTGGTTCCCTATTTAAACAACTGCATTGTGTTAAACTGACTTTAGTTTTGTTTTGTTTCAACTTAATATTTTCATTTTGAAAGAACATAAATAATTTTACTTGTGTAACTAAAGTGGATTTCCCCTTCTCATCATGCTTTGCACAGGGCAGGATAAGAATAGAAAATCTTGAAATAAAATGTTATTTTAGGCATATTTATTAAGATGATACAACTGGGAGACTTGTTAATTTTTAATGATCTTTTATGTTTGTATTTAAAAGACCCGGAGGTTTTTGGAGGTTATCATTGTGGTAAAGTGTAGAACACGGGACCTGCTAACATAAATCAAAGTTGTTTTAATAATAATAATAAGAATAACAATAATAGTACTTTGCATAACATAAGATGGTTTTAATACATCCATGGCCTGCCCATAGTCAGTTTAGCGAAAGTTAAGTAAATCAAACATATTTTTTTTCAGTGTAGAAGGATGTCTTCCTGTTCTTTTATTTTTCGGTTAAACGTTTTAGTTTGAGTTCAACAAGCATCATTAAAACTATATTTGATCAAACTGAGTTGACCCAACTCAATTAAATTTAAACGCATTCATTTATTTTTTATGAGTTGGGGCTACACATATTTATTGGATGGAAATCCTGCCTTCAATTAAATTGAGTTCATCCAATTAATAATTTTTCAGCGTCACATGATCAATCTGACTTGCTGATTTGCAGCTCAAGAAATATGTCTTATTTTCAACGTGGAAAACTGTTGAACTGAAACCCATAATAGATTTATTCAGGATACTTTGATTAATAGAAAAGAACAGTATTTGTTTTAAAACAGAAATCTTTTGAAAAATATAAATCAGTTGAATGCCTCATTGCTGAATAAATGTATCTTAAAAATAAATAAATAAAAACACCTCCTAACTTTGCAAGTTAGTGTAAATCTGCTCTTGAGTCTCTGGAAAACCGAACCTGACAACACCATCAATGCAGCACAAACCCAGAAATCCCCTACAGAGATGAGAAAGACCATTTCAAATACAAACATCACATGTCTATCATGCTGAAAACCAACCACAAGCCCACAAGAACGGCACTGAAATTTCACAGGTGGAAACTGGGGTGCAGGGCTGTCAATCAGACATAGACCCACTTTTTTAATTTAACTTCAAAATTGGGATTTTGTGTCTTTAAAGGTCACTCTTTTGTTGTTTATCTATTTGTACCCTACCAGTAAGATTTTTACAATTCATAATTTTATTCAGCAAAGATTCATAAATTGATCAAAAGTGACAGTTAAGGCATTTATAGTGTTTGTATCTCAAATAAATGCTGTTCTTTTGAAGTTCCCATATATCTATCTATCAATCTATATATAAATTTCCACAAAAAATAGTATTTCAGCTGAGTTTTTGTTTGCTTATTTCCAAAAATTCTTATACCATGTTGTGGCATACTACTACATACGGCTTTGTTCATGCAGCACATAGCTACATTTTGCTCTCAAGATATAAAGTCTATAACATATTTGACTAGACAAAATTAGACATGCATCTTTTAATATTACATTTTTATTAGAAATTCTCAAAATCATAACAGTACACAATGTACATGGGCTATTATGCAATTTATAATTCTTTTTTAAAACAATTTAATACAATTTTAGGTGGCCACTTTGGTTAAATAAAGTGATTTTCACTTTTTAATAGATAAAATGCGGGTGAGCACCATCGAGTTTTTTCTCTCTTCTAACAGAACTGAAGTATGTTCAGCACTGCTGCTGTGTAAATGTAGCTGCATTCACAGCACTGCTCCCTTCAGTCACTATTCAAAAGCTTCTCCAGAACTAAAAAAAAAAGTCACATAAAGAAGAATGTGTAATTATTTTTTATCAGAAATGGGTGTATGATTTAACATCCCAAATCCTTTTTTGGATAAGAAATGCAAGGTATTTAACCAGGAAGAAAACGATGGGGTCTTTAAGAGGGAACCATGTGACTGAAGCTGTAAACTGTAACACTACAGACCATGTTTTTTATGTTTTTTTTTTTTTCAGAAGGTTAATCAGAAACAAATATGTAACCATTTTAGTTCAGCAGAGTAAGTGTTAAATGCCCCTCCCATCTTGCTCAATAACTTCAGCACAAGTGACCTCGATACATGAGCTGCCAGTGTTTAGCTGGACACATATGGCCAGCATGAACAAATGTTACACACTATATTAAAAATAAAAATAAATAAAAAATAAAACGTGAAATAACTTCTTACACTATTGCCTAAATGGTTTTAGTTTAGTCGACTTGAAATTTTAAGTTGAAACAACTTAATTGCATCGCATTATTTAATCAGTAATAAATATCACAAAATAAGTTATTTTGCTGGTAATTCAACCCAAAAGTAATTTATATTTTAATAACCAATGTCTATTCTGCCATAAAATGAAATGAAATTCTGCCAACTTAAAGGCTACTTTATGAATAAATGGTGCAATATAATTTGACAATATTCGTTTTTAAACCTTGAAGATAATTAATAAAAAATAGTTAAGTCTGGCATCAAATCATAAAAGTTAAATGAATTGAGTTCATTTATACAGTATATTTCTTATTTAATTGTCATATGCATTGAAATTAGTGCTATCAAATTATTACATTAGATTTATTAGGAACATATAAATACACACACATGAATATAAATATACATGTAAATTCATATACTTTATGTGTTATTGTGTATATGTATTTACATAACAAATATACACAGCATACATAGCACACATGTAAATGAAAATTTATTTTGGATATGATTAATCGTGAATAATCATTTGACAGCACTAATTCAAATATAAATTTATATACAAAAATTTGTGACAGCATGGGTTGAGGGCAATTTATATTAGCTTTTTTTTTGTTACATTTTAATTTGTTACATTTTTATATTTTTTTCTTTTTTATTATTTATTATTTTTTTGTTTGTTTTTAACTATTCAATTAATTTTCATTCCAGTTTTAGTTTTAGTCACTCTAGTACATCAAGGTAAACTAAATAAAACTGATAAATGCTGCCTTGGCAATAGCTAAAATAAAACAAGTAATATTTTATAGCCTACATATTTCATTTCAGTATTTCAAAGAACCAAAATTGTTTTATGGTTTTAGTTTTCGTGCTGATTCTGTCTTAACACAGCAAATTATTTGTCTGCCTTTCTCCAATATCTTCATTTCGACAACAAATTCTGGCCACACATGACCTCTTAACGGACAAGCGCTGTTAAATCTACAGAAAGGCTATGAAAGTGCATATTGTCGCAATTATTTGCGGTCTTTCGCAAATACACACACTCAAACGGCATCATCATGAGTCATTCTGTAAGATTCCCATCAACTACGACTTAACTGCTGCTCCACACACACCATCGGCGGCCTTGTCGATAAGCACTCTTTGTTTCTCATTACGGCAGTTGTTTTGATGGGAATATCCTGTCACGAAGGGAAGGATGTCCACTTTAGAGAAAGAGAGGACGACGCTGAGGAAATGAAATACAAGAGACACCTACGTGCAAGCGAACGGATAAAGAGAGAGAGAAGGGGAGAGAGGAAAGGAACCGTACCACCAGCAGGCCCCTACAGATCTGCCAAACCGCTAGAAGAAAAACCCTGTTTTATTTATAGTGCGGCGTATCCATGGAAACCCGAGAGGTCACTGCAAGCTAGACCTGTATTTCACCCTTGCTCAGGGGAGTAGGATTTCACGGAGAGGCGCTTAGATGTGTGTGCGTGTGCATTTGTGTGTGTGTGTGTGCGCGCGTACGTGTGTGTTTGCGCACAACGCGGAACCGTGACTGATGGTGGTCACGCAGTCCCTAGAGCAGGCAGCCAGGCCCGGTGCATGCTGGGATGTGTGCACAGGAGGCAAGAGAAGCACAGGCAGAAACTGCGTCTTTCTCGGCGCCGTACATCAGAGCGGTTTTGTTCGTCCAAACACGTTTTTGCTCTGTGGGAGAGTGCCGGAGTATCAAATCTCACAGCATTAGTCAGGGTTGAGCACAAGGTTTCATGTGATACATGCAAAATCACACCAACGAACGTTTAATTCCCTTGCAAATATTTTGATCCTTAACTTATTCTGTCATTTTACAGAATTACAATTTCTATATTGTAATTTAGGTCTCTGCGATGGAACGGTTTATAACTATTGCTCATAGTTAGGGGTAGAGATTTGAACATATCAGTGCCAAGTATTATGTTTTGAAGCATTGATCATCCTGCACAGTTGGCGCTAAAACATGAATGATGCATCAAAGTCTTCAGGTTCATTTTATTGTCAATGATAGAACAGGTAAAAAATATATGGCCATTAAAAGGAACTATATGTACAGTCAATTTCTTATGTTTTTCAACCTTGAAAAAAAGGTGCATGTCCTCCAGTACTGCCCAGTGCAGTGGAGAAAAAAAAATGAGGATCACTGAACACGTTGCCCCAATAGCAGGACATGGTGACAATTTAAACTTGCTGTTCATTGACAAAAAAAACAAACAAATAAAACTGCATACATTTATAAATGAAACTAAGGTAACACTTTATTTTTAGGTGTCCCTGTTGCACTTTACATGCACTTACAATTAATAACGCTTAATTATGCCCAATTACATGCAATTACACGTAAGCATAAACCAAATACTAACTGTAGCCTACATGCAGTTAATTAATATTGCTTTATTATTATTATACTGTAACATGGACGCCTTAAAATAAAGCGTGGAATATTTTTTTCCTAAAATATTCTTAACTAACATAATACCCATCTTCCACAATGTTTTTTTATTTTAATATACAGATCTTGTAATATACAGAAATGTAACTGTAAAATATTGTGTTAATACAGAAAAAAGCATTTAAAATAGTTTTTGACAAATTAAACAAACGTATAATATTTTAAGATTAAATAAAAAATTTGAAAACCCAATTTTTGACATTTATAATAGAAAATAATACATTGATTTTATTTGATAGTATCACCATGACTAAAGTTTAGCAGTATAATTTTGGACTTAATTAATAAATATTATTAATACATATTAATGTATTTGCATGTGCACAACAAAAAGCAAAAATAATAAAAATGAATAAATAATACATTTATAGTATAAAATCAGATTATAAAACGCATGGACAGCTTCATAAACTTCCACTTTGTAAATGTGACAACATTCAGTAAACTTAAATTTATGGGGAGAAATGCCAAGGAAAGGTATCTTGTTGCTTTATGCTGGGTGGGGTTTTTTGGATCTAGGTTACAACCACCTAGCAACCACATAGCAACGCCCTGAATAGCATGGCTTCAGCATTGCTTCAGCATTCAACTTTTGCATTTTCTATTGAAAGTGTGAAAATGTAGTATTTAATCAGTAAAAGTCAAAAACAAACTGTTTAAGTTTTCAGTCCCTGCATTGCATCAGCTCTAAGTTTACATCGATGAAAAACAATTTCCCTAACAAGGACACAACTGCCTTACAAATGCCGTCTACCTGAGAATCATTAAAATAACTACCACATTTTCTGGACAAAAACCCCACAGTTAAGCGATCATTATTTAGGTTGCAAATCTGAAGGCCGGTTGTGAAAATGAAGACTAAAAGCCTTCTGAAGACGCTGAAGTAAAACAAATGCATAAATTAGGAAAAGGCTACCCAACAGTTAGATGTCCCAGTGGGTGCTGTTGTTCAATTATCAAGCAGATCAAACAACCGAGTTGCAGGCTTAAAAAAAAAAGACGTCCCTGTGCGAACAAGAACGGCACATGTTAGAGAAACCGCAGAGGAGCCAACAATCACTTTGAAGGAGCTACAGAGTTCAGCAGCTGAGAACAGAGTGAAGGTGCACCAGTCAAGCATATCAAACGCTCTGACACTAGCCTGTATAGGAGGGTGGCACAAAAGAAGCCATTACTCAAAGGAACCATGTGAAAGCACGTCCGGAGTTTGCCAAAAAGCTTAATAGTGGCCCGGTTTCAATGTGGGAAATGATTCTGTGGTCAGATGAGAACAAGATATGGAGCGTTTTAGCGAAAATTCAAAGCAATTTATGTGGTGTAAATCTAACCTCACTGCACAAAAAAGCACCATGCCAAGAGTGAAATATAGTGGGAGTTGCATCATATTGTACAGCTGCATTTTATCAGCAGGGACTGGACATCTTGTTAAGATAGAAGGAAGGATGGATGGTGCAAAACATAGAGAGATACTGGTCTGAATACAATACAACACAGTATATGACTGATTCAACAGTATTACAGATTCTAACCACATCACAGATTCAAAGTTGAAGCGGAATATGTATTTGATGAACATTCTAAATACATTTGCCAAAAAGAGCATTTTTAAGTTGAAGTGAATTGTTTAGAAAACCATCAGAATACTGATGCTTTAACCCAGAAACCAGCTGACTTCCAAAAAAGTATATAGGACATCAGTTATTTATTGATTTTTAATAAAAAGTTAACATTTGAAATGCACCTTTAAGAGAATATCAGAGATCTGAGTCAAGATCCATAATATAATATATAGACACAAACTTTATAACATTTTAAATCAATATTGCACATATAGCTTATTGGCCATGCTGATTCAACAGTGGGGCATGTTGTCACAATCTAAAGCTGCTGACACTAAATTACTAAATTAATCTATAAACGAAACTAAAACAAAACCCCAATCTTCCAAAATATCAGTATTTTTTTTTCATGGTTAAATGTATTTATCGCCCTATGGGTTAGGCTGTTTATTTTATATTAAATTAAATGACTATTTATCATATTTTGATCAATGTTGACAGTTGTTGTGCTTATAAAGTACAAAAAACTGCAGAAAAAAAGGTAACATGATGCCAATTACGCAAATTTATAATATTCTAACATTAAAAATACATGTGACAACTTGGCCCGATTTGTATAAATATTTGTGAGCATTTCATAGTCGTGTCAAACTTGGACAAGTTGCAACATGTAAATTTAATATATTATACAAAAATATTGAAAATGGTTGGTCCACAATATTTAAGTCTTTTATTTAAATTATTACAAAAATATAAAAAAAAAAAATAGGTCTGGCCAATTAATCTAACGTATAATATTATATAATATAATATATTAAAATTACATGTGACAACTTGCCCCAGTTTGACATTTATAGGAAAAAAACCCTACATTGTAATAAGTGTTTGATAGTATTGGTGTCTCTCTGATGTTTTTGTCCTCTTTGTAATGAAGCCAGCGCCATCAGCAACCAACAGCAGTTTGTGTGTGTGTGTGTGTGTGTTTGTTTGATGAGTATGTGACGGAAATCTGATTAGAGATAAAGCTGTAAACTTTGTTAGCTTGCAGAGGTGACAGCATCAGACACGGTAGATCAGACAACCCCCTCCTCCCTCCTCTTTTTCTCTCTCCCTATCTCTCCTGCTCGCCTTTAGGCCAATTCAATAAAGCCAGGCCCTTATTTACCGTCAGACGGCACGGCAACACACTGGACTGTGGTGAGAAGAACAATGGCCTCTCACAGCCCCGTCTTTACACAACGCTACCCACGGCTGACGCTATCCCAGCCCAGCCCAAAGGCCCGATGCCGTGCTGATAGAGATCAGAGTCACGCTAGCTTAGTTTGAGCTCATACAGAATGAGTACGGAGAATCAATCCTGCATTTTAGGACTTTGTCATGCTGTTGTGTGGACTCTTTGCTTTTAGGCTTCTTGTACGTTTATATGACTAGTTGGTTTAATTCTGTCTTTAATTCTGTCATCATCATGCCTCTCACGTGCTGTTATATTATGCTATTTTAATGTTTTATGTTTATTAAACACACTGCAAAAAGTCTATTTTTATCTTATTTTTATATTTTTCTAAAAACACTAAAGCCAAATAAACTAGCAACATTGCATAATATTGTAAGTTTTCAGTCATGGAACCACATGTAAGAAGAAACTGTGCTTTTTGACCAATTCACAATAAAAGTCAAATTTTCCCAAAAGGAAATGACAAGAGGTTGAGTAAATTATGATAGGATGTTCATTATTGGGTGATTTGCCCCTTTATTAGTATATTGCAACTCTAACGACCAAGACGATGGAGAAATATTTTTTGTTCCCTGTAGGAAAAGACTTTCACAAACACACACAGACCATGACGTCTTGATATCCAGCATGGCAGGATCTCTCACACACACACACACACACACACACACTCTGGGGTCAGTGGCGCTCAGTGAATTAGTCACATGGTGGTGTGTTAATGAAGCAAACCTTCACAAACTATTTAATCATTAACATCAGGTTTCTACTGCAGCAGCGGCGCATTCTCCCACCCCATCTTAATCGCACACACACAGAGCGACACTCGATGTCTGTGACACACTCAGCCCGGTTCGACTGCATCTCCTGAGACAAATCCATTTTATCTCTCCTAGACTGCATCTGCCTGTCTCCATCTCGCCGTCTCTGTCTCACTGTAACACACACACACACACACACACTCACTCTCTCGTTTACTCACTTCACTCACATTATCTGCCTGCTCCAGTCTGCTTGCTTTCTACTTCCTGTCACGCTCTCTCTCTTTGTTCCTCTTCCTCTCACAACACACAGACACATAAACACAAACATGCAGTGCTCAGATCAACAGAGTTTACTGTACTAATAGTCTATTTTGACAGTCGTAGACCAAAAAAAAAAAAAAAACGCCCCACACAGGGCCGTCACATACATTCCTGGGGCCCTGGATAATAAATTATTACAGGAGAGTAGGTTATACCATATAAGATTACTTTAGTGTGCCAGGATATTGTTCTTAGTTGTTGTCCTTATGAATTTTGCCAGCAAACACAGCTTAGCGGATGTATTGAGTAGGCGATCTGGCCAGTCATAACTTCTGATGTTCATTCACGTTTATTTCAAGCCAATAAAGAGGAGGAGATGTATTTTTCACTACATGAGAACATGAAGAACAGCTCTTTTGAGATCACTCTGTTCTGTGTACTTCCCCTTTAAATCTTCATGAGCTCCGCTGACCCCGCCCCTCTTTTCCAAGGCACTCTCAGAGGATCTTTTTTTAGCTGTATTGATAGTGAAACTTGCTTATTAGCACATTATTAGGAAAGGCGATTTGCAAAGATTCATTAAAAGACATTATACTCACTGCGTCTGTAAGTGAGGCTGGATCATGAATGATTCGCGCGAACATAAACACATTTCGGTTGATCAAGGGCACGTTTCCCTTCAGAACCAAACATAACGTTAATCCTCTGCATCTTTAGTCACTCAGATGTCGGGGGGAAATGACTACTGCTATGTTCATTAATACATTCAGCAACAAAACACCTTAATCTCTTAGGAGTCTTGCTTGTCTCTGCATCTCAGTCTGATGACGACTCACTCAGGGCGGGTCTGAGGTAAGACACCAGTTCAGTCACGCTGTTGTCAATCAACTATTGTGGGAGTGGCCTCTCTCAGTGTGAAGCCAAACCGACGTGCATTTGAGAATGGCTTGATTTCAGAAAGGGCAACTTATTTTTATTAATTTAAAAGGAAACTTTTTTTCCCTTTTTTTAGTACCACCTCAGCCGAGGTTCCAAGCGAGCCGAACTGTTACCAAAATGTGACGTGTAAACTCTGTTGGTCACTGATTTGCCAGAGAAAATCGTCATTACTGTGTCACTGAACTTACGACACGAGACACAACAGACCCACTAGACTTAAATCAGCACAGCCAGCGAAGGATCGGACTTAATTTTTTTGTTTTTGAAACAAATTCCTTCACTTTGCTGCTAAAAACATCCACATGCCGAGAATGAAGAACACCATTCTGTCGATATGATCCATTGTTGTGTGTTTGTTTCTGGCGCGTTTACGATGATGTCACGGCAGTAGAGGCGGTGCAACTATAACGACACGTGAATAATCCCGACCACTCTAAAGTGGTATTAAACTGCAGTGGAAGTGCAAACCGAGCAGAACTGAGCCATGCCGTAACGAGCCGTGCCGAGCAGAGTCATACCACGCAGTGGAAAAGCGCCATTAGTTCCTCAAAATGTAGTTCCTGGAACTAAACTTGTGCACTTGTGGTGCAAACACACCATTTTTGTGGGTAGTTCCACAATTAGTTTGGTACTATGAAATAGTTCCTGCAGTGCAAAAAGCTCTATATTTAATTTCCATGAGGCAACAACCCTCCATACTCTAGGGAGTGATAGAACTGCCTGTGAAAATGTCATTTAAAGTCCACGTGAACCATAAGTTTGTGACCGATTTTAGTTCCGTATTGTGACGTACAGAATATTAAATGAGGAAAATAGAGGGCGTGGCTTTTTTCTACTCACAGTTAAAGGGGTGTGGTTAAGGATGTCATGCACATGCTGTCAAACTGTCACGTCGTATTTCACAAGGAAGGAGAATTTTCTGATTTGGATTAAAGATTACAAAGGCAAACAATTTTTTTTTGTGGATTGACTTGCATGGATGAATTGTTCTATACTACATGTTACAATGGGTTATTTGGTTACATTTTGCCCATTGTTTTACAAATACTATGAATTTTCACATGCTACCCTTTTCTCTTACTAAACAATATATAAGAACACAAATACACAGTAAAAGACATTTGTGTACCACGTGTGTGAAGCAACAAGTGTATATTGCTGCATGGATGTTAACAAACTTAGCATCAATTTTTATGGTAATTTTGATCTGTCAGGTCAACTATTGTTATGGTTAGGTAAACTGTTGACATTTTCGAATCTTTAACTACCTGAGTAACAGCACATCAGGGGAAAACTCTAAAGTATGTTTCAGACATTACCTCTGCTCATGCAGTATTCTGCTTACACTCACACACACACTGAATGGCCTCTCTCCTGTGTGAAAACGTGTCCTTGGCTCTGTTGCCATGGCCAGTAACTAACCCGTTCTCACCCTCTCAAGCATGTGGTTTCTCTTTCCTCTTTCCTAAAAACTTTCCTAACTACCAGGTGCATCTCTCTTACTTTAGTTTCCAGGTTTAAATTGTCTCTCTCCTTCCTTATTTTATATTTCATCACTATACTGCTTTCTATATTGGTCCATCCTCCTCCACAAATCAGTAGCGCTCTCTCCTTCTCCTCCTCCCTCTCCCTCGCACTCGCTCATCCTGCCATCCTGCCGGGCAGCAGTGCCCGCTGGCACGTTGGCAAGCTGGTCACACGACGGGCACGAGCCAGCGAGGACAGCAGGTGACACAGATTTGCGGAAAAGCTGAATTAGAGGTGCGGGAACCACCGAGGGGGAGCACTCACGCGGAAAATGGGAAGTCAGGGAATAAGGAAAAAAGGAACACTTAAAAGTTAAAACTGATTTAATGAAGCTACTGCAGGACTTGATTCTGAATTTTGATGGTTTTAAGACTGAGTTTAGGAACAAAATAAAGAACAGAAAATAATTGAACAGAAAAACAGCTAACCTCCAAAGCCCTAAAAGCCAACAGAATAGTTTTTTGTCTACTGACCATCGTCCACTGCAATTTTTGTTGGCCAACTGATCTCAATTTTCTGGGGTCAGTGTTTTTTTTGGTCAAATGCCTAAAACCAAGTCCAAAATATTTTCATGCTTTATTCTATATATGAAATACATCAGTTTTTTTTTTTTTTTTTTTATTATAAAAATTAAATGGGACTACTAAACAGGGTCATTAAACCTCATTATTATGAACAGTTATATT
>JAUMHP010000065.1:6532315-6542352 GCA_032361065.1 Enteromius trimaculatus
TGATAATGTTCAGTGCTTTGCTACAATCTGTATTGTTAAAAGCGCTATATAAATAAAAGTGACTTGACTTGACTTATGTGGCGACACTTTCACGCCCCGAAACACGGTGCTAAACAACATGATCTGTGATTGGTTGGTTGTTTGACATGCCTTGACCAATGAAAGCTACCATGGATTCATGCTATTCAAGACTATGCAAAATATAAGATGCTAAATTTTTATGATGTATAACAATAAAATACTTAGCGTATGATTTTAATGTAAAATTCTATTTATCAACATAAAATCATAGCTACAAACCCATGTTTTGCTGCCTGAAGGCCGTTTCTTTGAATTGCAGAGATCCATTTGCTTTTTTTAAAATTTACCTCAGATTTACTGTGGAATCTATTTGTAGAGTCGATCGCAAAGCTCTTTCTCTTTTTAGATGTGTTTTGTGTGCTCTGTTGTAGCATTCACGCTGACAACCAATGTTGCCATTCAGTCTTTTTGCCACTCAGTGGGCGGTGTGGTGCCAAATTCTTGCCATAATCTGGTATAGGGGTGCAGAATTCTGCAAAACAGGTAGTGGAACTGCAGTCCCTCCAGCTGGCATTATGTGCAGTATGTGTATATGCTCTATATTTTCATAAAAGCAATAGTTCCAGGATTGAAGTCTATTCATTTTAGTGTTTTTCAAGCACACTAACCAGAAAGTTGAAGAAAGCACACCATTCTTTGACATTTTAATGCTCTTGGAAATTTAGCCTCTATTGGCATTTTATGAAACGCATTATCATTGTCTTCAATAGAGACAAAACCATATGCTCGCTGTCGTATTTTTTGGTTTTTAGTCTTTCTTTCTCTCCCTATAGAAGGATGAATGAATTTCCAGGAAGGCCGCCCATTCTAGGAAAACAATAAAGAATTTTGATGAATGCAATTGGTTGCCCATCACAAAGTATTTTAAACAATCTTTTTTAATATTCACTTGTTGTGAATATCATATAATAACACTGAGATGTAAGTTAATCTTTTTAAAATGTAACATTTAAAAAAAATCCCAACTAATATACATTAAAATGCAAAACCTAAAAAAAATTAGTAAGCGAGTGTGACCAGCAAAACTATTTTGAGCAACATAAATATTAAACTGCCGTACGAATATTGTTTTCTATATTTTAACTCTAAATACTACACTAACTGTAACATAAATAATGTAGCATAGCAATGCCCTAGTAACCATTTATCAACATACTAAAACTATACAAAACACCTTAGCATCTGCATAGCAGTACCCTGGCAATAAGAACACCAGAATAGGGTTAATATCATAGAAAGACATAGAAAACCACCTAGCAACACCCTAGCAACCACATAACAATATGCTTAAAACCAACCCTAGTACTCTGTCAGGGTTTTGAATGGAAAAGCAGCACTCTAAAATCTAGTTTTAAGAGGAAAGCTGTTTCTTGCTGCCAAAGACAGCAGAGAGGCATGTAGAGATCACATTGATGGGTTGTAGCAAATAAATGTTAAAGACAGATAGACAGAGAGAAGCATGATGGCTCGCGAGTGGAAAAGCAAGACACTGAAAGCAAGAAACTGGCAGAGAGGAAGGGAAGAGCAAGAGAGTGAGTGAGTGAGAGAGAGAGAGAGGACAGGCGGCTGTAATTGGCAGTCATTCTTTGTTGGAGAAGGCCGCTGGCTTTAATAGGCTCTGTTGGTGACTCGAGCAGTGAGGTGAAAACTGTGTACACACACACACACACACACACACACACAACCACCCATCCCCCAGATCTGGGAAGTGCCTGACCGCCCCTCTCACCTCCCATTGCCCTGCACCATACCATCAGAACGAGTGAGAAAGAATGCTCATGTCGTATTACTACACCAGCAAATATAACCTCTCAAACCCTGACTAAAGAAAAAACATGCAAAGTTCACGTTAACGTGTTCATGAAATCGGTTTCACTCCAGTTTTGACGTATATGCAGTAGTCAAGCAGCACAACACTATTGTCGATTTGTATTAGGGCGTAATTGTCGAATGGGCCATAATTCCCGTTGGTAAACGCTGTGTATTGATTGGTTTGGAGGAGATTGTCGGATAGCGGTCGTGTCCAATTAGGAGCTAGATGGCCCTCTCACAGTTCGCAAGGCTAAGAAACATGACATCATCATGTGTGAAGGGTCTACGAGATGTGTGATTTCAACTCTGAGCACATCTGAGTTTATTTAACCACATCACTGGAGGGTTTTTGAAGGGGTCATGAACTTTTATTATTTTGTACTGTTCTCTGAGGTCCTCTTATAATGTTGCCAAGATTTTCACATCAAAAACATCATCATTTATTAGCAATAGGCTAATTCTGCCCTGTTTTGACCCTCACCATCAGAACACTGATTTCTGCAAAGACCTGCATGTGCCACTCTTGTCATTTACCAACTACAAGCAAAAATCAGTGGTCGGGACTAAAAAAGCAGTGATGTAGAAGCAGGCGTTGATCTTTTTCTGCGGAGGAGGTGTTCAGGCACACTATTGCGTCATAAAATGGCACATTCCACAACGTTTTTGCAGATTGGCTTCAATATATACTGTTTTAGACTAACAAAAAGGTTTTTAAACTAGTTCTGAAACTGACCAGATGTTTTTCTAGTACAATGACCACGATCTATTACTATTTATTCTCCCTCATTTTTTTCCAAACCTCTCTGGCTTTTTTCTGTGGAATGCAAAAATATATTTTGATAGATTTTTTAAACATCTAATAAAAAAGCTGAATCTTTGATTGGAATACATTCAAACAATCTTTATAGTAGCAACAGTAAAAACAACAAGTAATAAGATCTCGCACTAAGAACGATCAAGATAACAATAACATTTTAATATTCAAATTCATTGGGACTAATCTAAATCATAACTATAAAGTTAATGACACAGAGAAATGATATCACTGAATGATATCACTGAGCAATTCATTTTTTCAGCTGATGAAAGATCTATCCATCCATCTGGCTTTCAAGAGTTCGAGTGCACGCTTAATATACCAGATATAAAGAATAAAGAAAATAAAATTGGAATGACCTGGGGGGTGAATAATGTTTTCGTTTGGAGTCAACTATCCCTTTAATGCCTCATTATGAAAAACTGAAGCCATATGTTTAGGAAAAATCAATCAACCAATGAGAGCCATTTACACACTAAGACCAAAGGTCATGAAGCAATAAAACTAGGTCTAATTATAATCAAAGCCGTCTATAATACAACTGCACAACACTATTAATCAGTGTCCCATTGTTGATCATAATGGGACTTATCGAGTTATATTTCAATCTGTTTGTCACTCATATTAAGAAAGGTTTTGCAGGGAAACCAAGTTGATACACCAAAAAGCATAAAAGTGCATCTCCAGAGAATTGGCCACTGGGCCAAAGAGGAATATAAAAGCATACTATGTTGACATTTTGTGTGCGATTTAATATTTTGTTTGTGCAAACATGGAAGATGTTGTCTTGTGCATTGCGCGTGTTTGACGAAGGAGTGAAAATATAGAGAAAAGGTCGCAGGAGATTCAGCTGCGCGGGTTGCATGTTTGCAGCGTGGAAGGGGGGGTGAATTAGATGGCTTCCTCTCCGAGAGAGACCTGACCGTGGCCAGCAGCGTTTCTCTGCCACCGTACGCAATTAAAGCCAGACACTGCCTGGACAAAGGGGGGGTTGAGGGGGGCCGGCAATCTCGAGGAGAGGAAAAAGAAATCTTTCTTTCCGTCTGTGCTGATAGTCCTCTCCCGAGCCTCCGTTCTGGTAGATTGGCCTGTGAAAGCACTGTCACCATGTGAGGTTTCACTTCAAAAAGATCTGTATTTTTGCAGATAGAGAAAAATTACACGTCTGTTTGAAAAGGCAGAGTTTTTCCAATGTGTGCTTAAAATGAACTTAAACGACAGCGTCAGCGTGTTTCTTTTTCTCTGAATTAGTGGTTGATTCTTCAAATACATAAAATGGCACTATATTCTGATTGGACGAGACACTGTAAATAGCCAAAATTATGTTGCGTTCACGTCATTGTCGGAATTACCGTAATTACTGGAAAATGAGAACTTAGAGATACTGCTAAGGGTTGTTTATGTCCTTAGACTCAAAATGGTTTGATACCATGGCAACTGACACCAACATGGATCCATGTGCAACTTTGTTGCTGTTGTTTACAGTAAAAGAAAACATCACTAAATTAAACTGACCTCTAATCTCTTGCATTTAGGAAAAGTATACCAAACAATACTGAATACAATATAATGGCAAATCAAGTAGAAATGTGTATCTAATTAGCCTTTCTGCAACTTTTTAAAGTTTGCTGCCAATTTTGTTGTTTTACCACGATGTCACAATGGATATTTCAGATCTTTGATAAAGAAGACCCACTGCCTGTATCAATAAAATAGGACTGCTAACACAGCTTGCTTTGGGGAAACATGTTTGGAAACAGTCATCCAAGCATGGTGCAACTTTGCAATGTGATTTATTTTTAAATTAAACACGATATTTGAAAGAATATATAAGAGCATGTTTATTAAATCTTTATGTCCATTTATGCATTTTATTACTTTATTAATTCCTAGTGACCCTTCACAGGGAGTTTGACCAAAGGTAACATTGGTTTGACTAACAGGTGATTTAACCAGTCACCATTCCACTGCCGAATCCACCATTTTTGTCCAACAAACAAACCAGACTGGCAAGTACAAGTAGGGGGAGATGAACACAACGGGCTCGGGGTAAATGTATAGGATGTAGATTACAGTATCCCTGCATCCCAGTCTGCATACTATCTACCCTATCTGCCATAAGTAGTTTTGAAAATTACAAACATCATCTAGAATTTAGGATGGATAGTATGCACATAGGGACGCAGGTTATATTAAACTCAACTGTAGGTGGAGACATGTGCTTTTAATATCTGCCAGTTAAACAAAAGAAGAAGACAGGGTAATAAAGTGGAAAAGATGAGAGTTTCACATAACATTAGAACAGAGGCACTACAGCGATCTGTCACAATATGTAATGCATATTGAATCATTTATATTCTAACAAAAGATTACATGTATACAATCTGAAACACAAAGCAAAATTAACATTACTCACCTTTCCAAAAAAAAAAAAAACAAGGCAACCTTGCCATCTGATTCCGGGCCTTCCTGCTCCTGGAGTTCTCTCCACTGCTGGAAAGCTGCTCTGATATTTGTGCGGGTCCTACCGCTTGTCTGATTGTAACCTTTCTTTTTAATTTTTTTCCCCCCTGATTTATTCCTTTTTTTATCTGGCATCTCTCTATCTATAGTCAATCTACTAATATCTGTTCTGTGCATTCAAAGTAAGCGCGTTCTTCGCTATCATTGCAAGGCACGCCCCCTTACTGCTGATTGGTTACAGCTGTGTTTTGGGACTCGTCAGACACTGGTCAGAAGGTTATCAAAAAACACTTGGTGCACCTTTAATGTCCAGATTTATATCAGCTTAGAGAAAAAAACAAAAGCTAGAAGAATTTTTAAATACATTAGTTTAACTGTCCTTTAAAGTTAACCATAAAAAATCAAGTCGTTTTAAAATTTAAAATGGAATGAATTAGGGCTATTTAAAATAAGAAAAAAAAATTAATCATTGATATGATTTGTTTTTTTAAATGTACGCTTTGGAAATACCATTCTCGATCATTTGTTTAGGGGGTAAAATTAGGAATACAATTAAATCAAACATGAGCCGGCTGCGAATATTTTGTGAGTAAAATAAAGAGGACAGAGCAATATAGCAGAGGAGGAGGTGGAGGATAGAGGAGATGAGAACCGGACACGTTGTGCTTTTCCGCCGTCTCCCAGCGGGAGTGTAATATCGTGGCTCCTGCGCGCTGACACGCGCACCTGGAAGTGCCGCTATGCTGCTCGCAGCACTGCACCAATTATAGCGCAACATCTCGCTCTGCCGTTACCATAGTAGCGCCGTGCTCCTGTTCCCCTGGAACGAATGAACCGTGGGGGAGCGAATATCTTATCAACCATCGCCCTGGTTACCGCGCTCTCTCTCTACGCGCGTCGCTTGAGTGAGAGGCCAGAGCAGGCGCCCTAGCTGCAAATATGTGTGTGTGCGTGTGTGTTTTGGACAGAGCTGCAGACGTGAGCACAGAAGGGTCTGGGTGATGTTGATAAGACTGAAGGAGCCTTTGCAGCGTCCCTCAGCCGTTCTGTGATCGTGGGCCATCGTTTCAGACGTGCACACGCACCCTAAATTGCATGCTAACGAATCTGATTTGCTCGGATATACAGATTCGACGTTGCATGTGGGGCATGGCGGCGTTCAAATCGTTTCTGATGGCCGTGCACCTGGAGGAGAACAAAACACGCTCGGCCCCCTTTCTACGCAACCCCCACACACTGCGTTTGCTCTCTCCCCATGCGGCCCTCTGGCTCGCTCGCGCTCATCGGATTGATGGCCACGAGGAGTGAGACAGACAGACGCGGCCTGTAGAGAGAAAAAAAGCTTTCACACTCTCATTCACTCCTACACCGCGGACAAAAATATCACGCTCAGTTCACTGGTTTAACCCAACCACAACACACACTCACTCACTCTCACACTCGCACACGGTTCAGTCAGAGGAAAATTATGAGTGCTCATTGATTTCACCTCACATGACTTCCTCCGTCCATGACTTTCTTTGTGAACGCAATCCCAAAATGAAAGCAAAATATCAAATGAGCATATTTGAAAGCACTTAACATCATGACTAAAACTCAAGACAAGTAATAGTGGTTGTAACCATGCTATAGAACGACATATTTCAACGACCACTATAGAAATGTTTGGTTTGCACCTCGGTTTATTAAATTGAGGACTGCCAAGACCTCAGAATGGTTGGCTTTGGACACATATACATGCATTCATTTACGCAGACCTATAATTTTGGCCCCATATGGCACGGGAACGGCGTGCTGTTTTGATTTTGACTTGAAATCATTTTGGTATTGTGCATTTCACTCAATCTTCATCAGTATTAGGGCGAATCTGTTCAGTAGGATTTGAGCACGAAGAAGAAGGGGGGAAAAAAACACCAAAAGGACAATTACAGCTAAAAAAAAGAAGAAAAAAAAGTCACTTATCCATCTTGGTGTCCATGTTACGTAGATGCCCTTAAGCCCCTTTCACATGAATAGCGCCAATGCGTGTCTCAACAAAAGCATCACGCGCTTTGACGCTCATGTGCAACGCGTTATGGATAGCTTACAGAAGGGTGAGTTTACATGGTTGCTGGGTAGAAAGAAACCAGAGAAGCATTCACAATGAAAATGAAAGTGCTAACATGTTTGTGAGCTTAAAACAGAAAGGAAATTGCTGGTCGAACAAGAGTTTAGGAAACTTTTCTCACAATGATCTAGACAGATGTTGTGTGGTACAGCTCAAGGTGTCTTAATGGGGTATTGTCTGCTTGTCTATATTCTGACAACTCAATGACAAATGGCGACTATAGTTGAAATAGTTTGAACTTTAAGCATCATAGAACAACAATTGTAAATGTTCAATGACGCAAACCATGTGAAAAGGACTTAAAGGAGTACTGTAGATCAGGTCACGGGGTAATTCAGCAATAAAACATCCTAATCATAGAAATATTATTATTACACATCAATAATTTCCTGAAGTTTGGAGGTCCTGGTCTGCTAAGGGCCATGTCTTCCATGAGGCCACAAGAAAAAGGAGGCGGGTCCTACGCATAGCTGGTCTACGTAATGTAGTTCCATCAGCTTCGCCTTCTCTCCAATCCCAGCAGGCCTACAGCAATTAAAAACAAACAAACAAACAGAACATCAAGCCCAAAAGCACATTTCAGGCATGTTTGTAGTAAGGGATGCTACATTAGAGCGTTTTTCATGGTCGTCTTCGTATCAAATATTCGTAGCAACTTGAAAACTGAATGACAAATCAAAAAACAAACAACCCCCCCAAAAAAACCTTAACATAAAAAGGCAATCATAACATTGAGGCAGTCAGTAAGAACCACTGTGCTAAATTACAATAGTGCTCCTTAATTATCACAAGCTTTAAAACAGAGCCTTGGGATTACATTCTCTAAACGAAATTACGGCATTTCTCCACACATGAACAAACAAAACCACTAAACACACAAATAAAAATGATTGTCCGTTTTCCATTTGGCGGCAAATAGTTCCAGAGCATCCAATAAAGGGCAAGATTCCGAAGTAGAACTCACATGGTTCTGAAATGGAACACAGGAAAAAAGAAAAAAACGGAATGACATTCTGCCATTCACTGTTTATTTTTGGTTCAGGACATGTTCGTTCTCAAATAGTGCTTTCATTCCGCTCTTCATTTGTTTTATTTGTTTGTTTGCACCCAGTGTTTACAAGCGCCACAGCTTTCCGAGTGGGAGTGGCGTCGCCGTCCATCGGGAGTCCTTCATTATGGGATGGAAGTCATGGGGGGAGGGTCCAGCTGCCCTACGGAAACCATCGAAAAGGAGCTCCGGTTGGCAGCATCACCTTCTTGGAAAGACAGAAAAGACAGAGGAAGGAAACAAGGAAAGAAAACAGCGTGAGTCATTGATAAATCGACATAAACACCAACAATGGAGCAGTAAGAAAATGGGAAATGTCTCATTAAACTGGACTCTCAAGCCTCATCTCCAGACCTTTTCCCTTTTTTCGTCTCAAATCCCTGTCTTTCTGCGGAGCCAGACTTGCTAAGACCGTAAAGGGCTGAAATACCGCAGTGGTGCAAATGGCAGATTTTTTCCCAGCCTGCTTTGGGACTGGGCAGGGGTAGTCTATGGCTGTGGGACTTTGGGAGAGTGGAGACAACGGCAGTGTTTCCTGGGAAGACGTCCAGAACGAAAGAACGAGGGACCGAGGGAGAAAAAGAGGGAGGGGAACGTTCCCTTCATCATGAAGTAACATGCACAGGCAATGATTTCACCTTACATGACCTAGTCCCTCTCTCTGTTTCCCAAACACACTCTCCCACTCTCTCATTACTCTCTGACAGGGCTTTGGCATTTGTACACGCACACACACGCATCCAGACCCCCTTTTCCCTCATCGACCCCATAGACAAGCCAACACAGATGGGCTGTCGGCCCATGCACATGGCCAATCAGACAGCGCGTGAGTGCATGGACAGACACACACTCACACACAAACACTCACCAGATTAATTTCGAAGGTTATTTTTTAACCCATCATCTCCTCAGCTTCTACATCGCACACAAACAGAAACACACACCAATACTCAAGAATGACAGTAAGAATAGAGAATCAAGGACAAAATAATCACAGACAAACACAGATATTTTAATCTATAAGCATTTGGATTTTATTTCTATTTTTTGACACTATAACCAAATAATCATTACACTATATAAATCAAAAATAAATATGCATTTTAAATAATAACAACAATACTTCCTTTTTGTTCCCATTTCTGCAGTCATTTATGTCAGCTTTTGTACAATATTAATTAAATGATCATTGTAATACAAAAAAACCCAGTGTTTATTATGAGGTTTTAATAATTACAATAATTATACAAAAACAACAATAACAAAAGAATAATAACTATAATAAACTATTATTATTTTAATGCAGTTCTAATAATTCATTATTTCTAATTTTGGACTAAACTAAATTATTATTATGTGAAAAAATACAAGTATTTTGAATATATACATAAAGAACTTATGAATAATAATAATTATAAAATATTCAGAATGTACAGTATGCTTTTATTATTACTGTTGTACTACTACTGTTGGTTGTTTAATTAATACTACATTCTATTATTTATGCAATTACATTAGTATTGTAATTATGTCAGATTTTTGACAACAGTAATTAATAATAATAATATGTAAATACCTTTTTTTGTGATTTTTTTCTCCAAAGAGATACATTAAATGTTGCATTTGATCAATACATCTCTCTCTCTCTCTCTCTCTCTCTCTCTCTCTCTCTCTCTCTCTCTCTCTATATATATATATATATATATATA
>JAUMHP010000065.1:6545293-6560719 GCA_032361065.1 Enteromius trimaculatus
ATAATGTTTTTCCTGCTCTGACAGCCAGTTTAAATGGTTAATGTTACTGCAGTTCAAATTCAAATGATCTCTTTCAAGTGTAGAAATTAGGATAGAAGTATTTTAACTTCCCTACTGTAGTGTAAAGCAAACATAAATATATTTGTAAAATAATTTTCATTTATTCGACAGTGCAATTACTGTACAATATGTGGCTACTACTTTCATAGGAATAACGGTAATATTAAATTGTTTCTAATTTATTTGGCTTCCTAAAACACCAGTGTTAATGTAATTCAGACTAAAAGAGTGTTCCATAACTAAAACATGGTTGAGCCCCCTTTAAGATTTAGTTGTTTTTTTTTTTTGTTAAAAACATGGGTTTGAACTTTAATTTTGGTCTCTAAAAAGTGCATTAGATATAATAATTTAACTATAAAATGTGCAAAAATGATTTTTTTCCCAAGTCTTCATTTGCTGTTGCAACAAATATCATACTGTGGACTTCACACTTAGAGGTTATCATACTATGAAATTTTGGTTTTGTTACATACCTAAGTGGTACCATATTGGTTATCATGTTTTATTATAATAGCAATAATTGACATTATTTATTATATATTTTGATTATTAATAATAATAATAATATGTAATAATACAGTTAAATGTACCCTATCAGTTAGTATTGGTATTCATTGCACATGCTTATTTGTCACTTTATATATATAGAGAGAGAGAGAGAGAGAGTTTGTATTTAATTATTTATACATAACATATAACATAATATGGTCCATTTGTCAGAACACTTATTATAAATATTACCTTATTTTTTAGATTTTGTGCTTCACTAGATTTGAAGTGTACAGTACCTAAAACACCCAATTTCTCTCTTCCCCTGAAAGACCTCTCACTTTATCCGACTTTTGCTGTAAAATGTTGTTTATCTGATGCAAGCCTGCATAAAACATCCATATTCTAGTTGCACTTCAGGGTGGACTGGGGTTATAACGGTTTGCCTTCTTTTGCCATCTATAGGCATGTCTGAAAGTGCATCTACTTGCGTCAGCCAAGAGAAAACATACAGTTACCCCTCACTGGCCAAATAATTACGACTTTGATTATTCCCATTTTTGTCTGGAGAGCATGTGGCCATTGCTAACAGGCGCGCACCCATAAAGAGCTGGTGCCACTGATGCTCTCGGTTTCAGCTGTAATTGAACCAAATGGGAATCAGCAGTGCCATAGTTCACACCCCGTCAGTGTTTACATGCTGATACACAAGAGACTGTCTCATTAGCTCCTCCTTCAAACGGCCCTACCAAAAAAATGCACTAGGCCTGGGATGTTGAGATGTGTGGGACTTGGCCAAGGGACGTTTCTTGGGGGATGAAAGCACACGTGGAATGCCAACAGCACCGAGGCGGCATTCTTTGGATTTATAGTCGTCAATTGTGAGGAACCGATTGGTCATGAAGAAAAAAATGGTGGAGTCTGTAAATTGGGCACTGAGCTTCAATGGACCATCTGTGAAAGGATTACAAACTGCTCCTGCATAAATAATGCTTGACAAACAAATTAGGACAGATATTGTAGCCGACAATCCTGCAACGGGGTCGCCGAGCCAAATTGTTGATTGAGTTCTTTACTGAGCTATTTCCAGGGTTTTCGAAAGAAGCAGTGATCTTGACATATCAACTCTAGTAAAGCAGTTCCAGAAATCTGAATGGGATGTCATATTAACTTTTTCCATTCATCTTTCTTGTTTCGTAGAGCATTTAATGTGCAAACTTCAATTCTGATTCTATTCAATGTGAAAAAACAGGTTAAACGCATAGCCTGTCTGCTTGTGAGAGGTTGAGTTTTTGTGCTGTAGCTCTCACAAGTGTTTCTTTCCATCTATCGGCATCCATATTGATGTGGTCTAATTGTAGAGCACACTTGATCCTGATCTTTAAGAGTCCCTGCAGGGAGAGTAAGCAAGGCCATTTGTTTCAGTGGTGCCTCCGCTCTAGCAGGTCCACCAGACATGGCATTCAGAGATGTTTAAAGATGGGGCCGTGTGTTGCTTTGGATTGAAAATAGCAGAGATGGTAATGAATGGTTTATGATTGCAGCTCTCTCTCCCTATGTGAAGACAATCTATAGATCAAGGTAGAGAAAATAATCAAATTTAAAGGATGTTGCACAGCCCTTAGGGGGCTTATTGTGTTTATTCAGCCTTCTCATTGTCTGAGAATTATCTTCCACAGTGAAGTGGCTAGCAGTACAATTCCTTCATGGCTTACACACGTCCCAGTGACATCAATTTTGCTCTGAAATGCTTTCCTTTAAAAATATACATTTGTAATAACCCCTACATTTGTGAATGTGTTTCTAAATCAGTACAAATTCTAAATGAGTGCAAGTATCATGCCTATAACATGAACTGGCTGAATTTGATTCATTACACATTATGTGTAATATTTTATTATGGGTCTTTTATCATTACAGTAATGAGACAACATTCCTTTAACCATGGCAGGTTTGCTTTGCCTATTATTTTAGTCATTTTTTGTTATCGTTGAAAACATCAGTTGTATTAATTATCT
Organism: Enteromius trimaculatus; assembly: GCA_032361065.1. Classification (NCBI taxonomy): domain Eukaryota; kingdom Metazoa; phylum Chordata; class Actinopteri; order Cypriniformes; family Cyprinidae; genus Enteromius; species Enteromius trimaculatus. The sequence goes on from JAUMHP010000065.1 coordinate 6,547,861, forward strand.
TCAATATACATGTGCTTGCTGTGTGTATACAGTAGTCAACATTTCAAGTGGATCATAAGTTCATCTAAGTTGGCCTAAAACAAGAATGCGTATTGTTGTAGTCTTAGGACAACTTTGATGAAAGGTTTTGATCCACTTCAAATGTTGACTACTGTAGTATACCATACATTAAAGAGTACCGTATCCCACAATGCAATGCACTTGACCTTTTATTTCAAGTGTGAAGGAAGATTTTTTTTAACCCTTTTAAACAAAGATTTTTTTAAAAAGGCTAAATTACCATTTTATTCCCAGTCAGTATGACAACTGTTTATCTACTGTTACTACTGTTTATCGTGTAATGTATAAAGTTTTCAGTACATACTTTTACTAAATAGTATGCTAGTTTTCCATTTCAAACATATACATGATATGTAATAAATGGAAATAGGCAACATATTTATGTAATTGTTTTGGTGTGTTCAAGTCCTCCTGGGAAATTTGTAATAATGTCAAATGTATTCACATCACTTTGGTGTCAGAAAGACAATGGTGTACTATTTGGTTTGTTTTGTTATATATATAAAATTACATTAAAATATAATAAACTTATTCTAATACATTTTAATATACACCATATACCATATCGTATTGTCTTGATGTGTTGTGTAACCCCGCCCACCGTAAAATCTCATTTGTCCAAAGTCCCACATTCAGTGCTTTGAGTAAAGACAGAACACTTAATGCTGGAAACTTTGTGCCTGGTTGGAACATTGTGTTATTTCAACATTTTATATTCATCACAATCATTCAGACTCATTAAAAGTGATAGCTGAAACTCTGAATCATCTCATCATAGCAGCGAAAGGGAACCTTACCTGCGGAACATCATGATGCCTTAACATTTTCCTTGCAAGAAAAAAATAAGCAACCAACTAGACCAATCTTCCCATGACACCATTCTCACAAAGTTAGACCCTAACTAGCTTACATCAGAACAGGCTCCGAGCTAATTTTCCCACACCTGAACCTGCCTGTAAACAAGGCAGAAACATCTCAAGTTACGCTGCCTGAGAGATGGGAAACTACATGAGGCTTGCCATTTGTCAGGATGAGTTATGCTCATATGCTAACATTTATAAAACACAAGCAGCATTCATTTCTGTGTATACTTTTTGTAAACACATAGGGCTTGTCAGGCAATTAAACATTTTAATCAAATTAATTCAGAACTACACAGGTTTATTAAAAGGAATCATAATATATGCTGAAAAACATAAAGCCATTATATAATTTTGGCAAACTAATTAGATACAGGAGTCATGTACAGACTTACACGGTATTTTGTTTAAAATTTAAGCCGTAATGTTTTATTTTTATTTTATATTTATTTATTTTTTAAATAAAGTCTCTTATTCTTACGTTTTTTTTTACTTTAAGAAAAATTAAGAAATACTATTACAATTTAAAACAATTGTTTTCTTTTGTTTTTCTTTAAAACATAATTAATTCCTGTGATGCAAAGTTAATTTTCCTGCTTCATTATCCCAGTCTTCAAGTCCTATGTTTAATATCTTTAAAAAATAAATAAATAAATAAACATTGGAACAGTCTTGTAAAATGTTCAGAAGATAGAAAACTCTTTCTTACCCATGTTACCAGTGTCAAAGGTCATGATTTTACAGCATTAATAGTTTTATAGTGCTTTTTAAAAAATATATATAATTTAACTGCACTAAAATCCATAATTTTCCATTAATCCATTACATAAAGGATTGCACTGAATTGTAATCAGTCATCAACTGAAAAACTCCACTTACACAGAAATTTGCTTTGCTTGTATTTCACAACTTTTTTTTTCAACTTTTATCCACATGATTAGTAGAGCTAACAGGAAACGATAAGGAGACGAGGGAAGAGAATCAAGAAATTATGCAAACTCACAACACCTGCTTGAGCATCACAGCGCAACATAGAAGTCTGGCCTACTGATTTAGCTCAAGCATTATGCTGTGGTGCCCATGCAGATGATGCTAGCTTGCATCCGGCTAGCATTCAATGATAGGATTTATGAATTTATTGTGCATTGCTCACCATCTTACCTCCAGCCCGCCAGCAGGTTTCTTTTTGAGCTCTTCGCACTTGCGGAACTTGCAGATCTGATGGCCGGTTTTGCGGTTGCGACAGCTGCTGCACTGTTCGCAGTTAATCCTGCGGCGGCAAGGTGGACACAGACCGCATCTCTTCCTCTTTTTCTTTCCGTTGGCACTGATGGCCGATGAAATCTCGCTCTGTGTTTGCTGGTGTTCTGACGCGCCCGTCACGTGAGAGAGCGCCCCATCGGCAAGGAACACTCCCGCTGGTGTCATTATGAACAGCCCGGGGTGATACGGGAAACTCCCGCTCACTCCGCCGTTGCCAAGCAACGGGAAGTCCATCACACTGCCCAGCGAATCAGAAGCCGAGACCGTCTCCATGTCCCCGCCCACGCTGACATTGGATGGGTCACTGACAGGAAGCAGCATACCTGCCCGTCGTAGGAGCTCGGCGGCCTGGGCCAGATGCAAGCCGCTTGGAGAGTCCAGAAGGCCGGACACTAATGCGCCCCGGTCCAGTTTGGCGTACCCGACTTGTGACCTGTGCTGGGTGGCAGTAGGGTGAGCTTTGACGCCTGTCGCCACCATAGAGCTCTGAGCGAGTCTGTTAGCGTTCGCGACACTGGCCACAGCGGCCGCTGAGCAGGTCGCTATGTACTGCGAGAGAGCTCTGGAGCGCTTCAGACTTTTGCTGAGCGGAGCGCTGATGATGCCGCTGCGGTTTCTCCGTTCCACCACCGGGGATGAGTCTTCATCCCCGCAGCAGCTGTCCTGCGCCTCCTCATCCTCTACGGCTCGACTTCCCTCCATGGACCCTCCGCTGGCAGACATGGGCCACGGCGTGAGGGGGAGGGAGATGAGGGAGCTTAGGATGAACAGGGGATAGAGTTGCAATGTTCCTACCAAGACCGAAGCCAAGATGAGATTGACGCGTGCACAGCTGGAGAATCAGACCACTGGAGCGGCGGTCCACACTAGTCGAGCCTCAAGAACATCTCACGGATCCGTTCACTACGGCCTGGGAATCCTAGAAAGGCAAGCACAGAGAGGTTAAAGTGGTTTGATTAAGAGAGGAATAATTCAGATTTTTCTTATGCTCAGCAAGGCTGCATTTATATGAACAAAATAGTGCAGTGAAAACACTGGTAAATTTTTATTACGAATTATTATTTGATCTATTTTAATACATTTTACATTTTATTTCTGTGATGCAAAGCTGAAATTTCTGCTCTCAGTGTCACAGACATGATTCTAAAGTATTATTTTATTTTTTAATTATTATTAATTGGTCTTAACATTATAAAATGTTAAAAAGAACACTAATGTCCTTTTTATATACAAATCTCATTATGTTTTAATCTTATCTACTGCAAACCTTTGAGTGGTAGTGTATTACAGTCAAACAAAAACATTAAACAGCAACTGTTTTGAACTCTGATAATGATAATAATAAGAAGAAATATTTCTCAAGTTTTGTGTGACACATAAGACTGGATTAATGATGCGGAAAAATCAGCTTTGCTATCACAGAATAAATTACATTTAAAATATATAAACCAGTTATTATGAATTGCAATAAAATTTCTTAATATTACTGTTTTCACTGTATTTTTTAATCAAATAAATTCAGTTCGAGACTACTTAAAAAAAATTAATTAGGTTACATTTTATTTTAAGGCATCTATGTTACTCATATTTATACATTTAAGTAGCCTACTGAGTATAATTAATTAACTACATGTGCTTACTATATGGTTGGGATCAGAATTTAGGGGTTACATGTAATTATGCATATTTTATTGTTATTATGATAGTATGTGCATGTAACAATAACAACAAGGTCAACTTGAAATAAATTGTTAGCAAAATATATTCCATACTTTTAATTAGTAGTGTATATCCACACCTGAAAGATCATGGAGAACCCGTCACAAAATAATTATCTGTGTGATTCCTCACGGCACAGCATCACACTTCATCCTTAACTGCTAAAAACCATTTTAACGAATCTAGTACTTCTGAAATGATCATGCCTATAAACATATCCAATTTGATTTGTTTATTATTTTGCCCTGCTGAAAAAGACACAAGTTCATGATGACAAATAACCTACTGCTCGCTGTGGCCTCATCTGACCCGTTTCGATTCCTGAGCCAACATTTATGTTTCATACATAATATCTGTCCAAGATATCTGATTTAGTGACAATTACACTTTGTTCGGCGTTCTTCCAAGGAACTGAAACTGACTGTGAAGCTCATGACAAAAGAAGCAAAGATTTAGTGTGGATATTGAATTGGAAGGTTTGAGTCTGTTAAATTGTTCTATTTCATAACCTTTACGTGCAAAAGTCCGTTCCTTGTGACAGCAATTCCCCTTCAGTGAGAGACGTCTATCAGGGTCCACAGGCGGTCTGTTCTATCACGAAACCGGAATCGTGAGCTCAAGCGCAAAGCCCCTGGGGTGAGCCGACAGTGAAATCAGGATGTCTAGGTGCAAGCTCAGCCGCACTGACGCACGTACACACGCTCGTCAACGACTTAACATTTCAATTAACTGCCAAGCCTCAGAAAATCATGCCATTGGTAATAATTAGAGAAAATAATTGTTTAGGTTGTGAGTGACTGCCCATGAAGATGTGGTAACCGGCCATTCATTCATACAAACATGCATGCATGAATGAATAAATAAATAAATGTAAGGGAGAGTGGGGCTAGTTGTCACACAAGGGCTAGTTGTCTCAGTAACTATAAGGTGTTAAATGTTGTTTCCAATATCTAATGAGTATTTTTTATAAACAAATGGGTTGGGGTAAGTTGTCATGTTTTTAATAGCTATAGGAACATATAGTAATGTTGGCTAAATGGTGGTTTAATACTATTTCTGTTTTGATGAATTAATAATTTTGGATTCATAACTGTTTTCATGCGTGTTATTTAATGGCAGGTCCCATTGTGACAACTTACCCTATATTGTGACAACATGCCCCACTACAGAAGCATGCTGCCACAATAGGTCAACAAGCGATTAAATTAGCTAACAAAGGAAACTTGGCTTTTTTGTAATGAAGACTATTCTCTTCGGAAATAAAGCTATTCAGCTGTGATAACTAGCCCTGGTCATTCCTTTATATTTACAGTGGGCTATTTCTCACTAATGTAAAAAAAAAAAAAACTACAATAATTGGTTGATTCAGTCATATTAAGTAATATATGTGACCTGATTACAACCATATAGGCTGACTTTTACTGAGAGTTACCTGCTAAAACACTTTCACGGAGAACCCTATCCGTTAGCAAAACACATGACCATATCAATTATGATTACATCACATCCACATCAAGGAGTCATGATGGGAATAAACACTTACTGGAGACAGGTAGCTCTCATCTGCAGGTAAACCAGGAAAAAAGCTGCATCTACTGAGGGTTCCAGTAAATTATTGACCCGGCTTACAGATAAATAAGTTCCTAGCAACAGTTAAAATGCCCATTCAGCAATTGCCTGATGTCAAATGCATGTCAAACATACAAGGCTCACATGCACATGGAAATTGCTGTGTCCAGTATTGCGGCGAGCCAGAGGGACAATAGCGCGGCGTAGAGAGATCTGGACATCACCAGGGAACAATAGCCAAACCTGCACAAATAGCCCAACTGTGGCTAAACAAGATGACCTGCTTATCAAGATCTACATGTTCTGTCAAACAATCACCTCAATTAAACCCTTCCCGGATCAATCCCAAACACAGATCTGGATTAACTGCATATATTCAAGATAGATTATTTAAAAAACATGAATGCAAATGCGCACCACACACAAAAAGTTTGCATGTAACTCATAACGGATTAATAATAAACAGCTCATATAACTTGCATTCATACTTACCTCTCTTCAAGAGGAATTCTGAATAATTCAGATATTCCCGCTCGGTAAATCCCTCGTATTTTAATCCAGACAACCAATAAAAACAGAAAATGTCACAATAGTACGTTTACGGTGACCACGGTACGGCCAAACAAACAAACAAACAAACAGGCTACCCGTAAATGCAACTATTCCGTGCGCCTATTTGGTTACGCGTGGCAAAGTTGCACCGATGCATCTCATGCATATGGGCAAATTGTCAAGCAGATGTAACGCCGATCATTTAGAAAGTAAAACAAAATCCCTTTTGTCTCATCTCTACCGATGTGTCTATGGTGACAGCGCGCGGTATGCGCCAATACGTCGCGTTGGTAAAGCACATTCCCTTGTTATTTCATTGCCAACTTATTCGTCTTGGCTGGATGTCATTGTAACTTTGAACAGTCTTCAACAAAGTCTCATTGCCCTCCCTTTGATAAACATAGAGTATCTGCATATTTGCAAACACAGGCGTCTTTTTCATTCGCGCCGCTCGTGAGCCGAGGGGAGCGTTCCGACTGTCCGAGCGGTCCGGTGCTCTCACGCGCTGCGGAGATTTATATAAAAGAGAGAGAGAGAATAAAAGGTAAAAGAGCCAAACGAAAGCAAATGCTCACCCGAACTGAATTATTCTCGCTGTTTCCTTCAGTAAAGCCCAAACACCGGCAGATACACGCAGAACGCACTTTGTCCGAGAGCGAGCGCGTGCGCTCCTCCAGCCTCTCGCGTCTCTCTATCCCACCTCCACATCCTCGCGCCCGGAGAAGAACATGCAAACACATTTCATAGATTTTTGGAGCTTCACACAAAAACCGAAGTGGACTTTCCGTCGGGGAAAAAATAAATAAAACCTTAAAGAGGTGTGGACGAGCGCGAGGACTGTCTGCGGTGAGGATGTCTGTCTCTCTGTGCATATGAGAGCGGAATAATGAATGAAGTATAGTTTTGAGAGGGCTGGATACTCAGCCCATTGTTGACTCCATTCTTAATGGCTGTTGGCTGCGCTCGGGATTGATTTATTATATCAGAACTTTAGCACAATCACGCTTTCCAGGAACTTGGGGCTGATTGATATTTCAATATGCAAAACACGGCTCCAGCATTCACTCATTTGAAACATAACCCTGTTGGCTGCTCAGTTAATGAAAATAAAATGCAAATGTAAATAATAATTGCTCGTTTGTGAAAACTAAATAAGAACAATAATACAAATGTATATATATATATATGTTATAAATACATTATTGTAGCATATTTGATATTTACATTGCTAGTCATTAATAATTTATGCAGTAACTATTACATCAACATGCATTTGTTTTAGTAGATTAAATCTTTTATTTTAATATTTGTCATGCATTTTTATGAATGCGTTTAAAATCAACACTGCATTTGTAATGGTTTATTTTACTTAGTTTTATTATATCAATATTAACTGTTTTATAACTAATGAATATCAAAGCAACAACTTCATGTAATGTATATGAGCAGCTACCCATAGTGTTTATATTAATTAATTACACTTTTAAATTAATTTGAATTATTAATAGCTTAATTAGGCTAATATTACGTATTTTATATCAGCACCTATAAACTACCCCTAAAAACACATTCATTTCAGTTTTTATAAGAGTCAGCATATAAATAGACTTTGTGTAGAAATCAAAGGGACTGGAGTCGTTACCACAGTCGTCGTGTTTGTCTGTGTTTGATGACTTTCTCTGTGACCGAGGAGCCGTTGTGCTGTGGGTCCATTTGTCCGTCAGTCCGGTCGCTCGCAGACGCTCCTTCTCGTCGCTTGGAGTCCACTCCACCTCTTGTGAGCGTCCTGTGTGTCTGGCAGGCGGCCAGCTGAAGTGTGGGGAAGTGACACCGCCAGGGCGGCAGAAATTTTCCTCCGTTTCGGGCTTCTTCCCAGTCACAGACGGGCGAGCGTGCATTGGCTGGAAAGTGGAGCAGCTCGTCAGGGACGATCAATGCGGATCGATCAGCGCGGCGCTGCTGCTGGCTGCGGGTTTGAGGGGGCTGCGTGTTATAGTCCTCCACAATTGCATTAACGGGAAAGTTTAGGCTTGAGTAAAGTGACACTACTTTACGGCTTTACTTCCCATCATGTTTTATTTGTGCTCACAAAAGGCTGAACTCTATTTTAAGCGTATGGGATAACGTTTTCACATACAAGACGCTGAGCATATACCATGGAAGTAGCGCACTGTATAAACACAGATTAATACTCCATGGTTTTTAGGCTATCATGTCTCTTCAAGGCACTTCAGAAATAGGCCTGTCGTCATGGTTGTGTCCAAAAGTATGGGATTTAGAAATATTAAATAGAATATTCAATATTCAATCATTAGCATATTCATAGCCTATAGGTTACCATATTTACATCACAAAATATATCGATGCATATATGATATATGATGTAATAGCATGGTATTTCATCATTGTTGTGGCCAAAAACATGGTACTTTGGTAAATTGGATTTATACCACGGTATACCGCGGTATCATTTTGATATGATTAGCATATTTGCACATATGGTGTATAAAAGACACTTGAAAGTACCGAATATGCTTTACATAATTTAGTTAATTAAATATAACTTCTTATATATTTACAAATATTTATGTTTTAAAATATAAGGAAAAATATAGACTTATGCAATAACAAACATAACAGCCTATGTATAAATAAAAAATAAACTTATGATATTTTTAAAATAAATATAAGTATCAACATTCTGACCAATCAGTATACAGTGGACTATTCAGAGAACTATTTCAGGATGCTTGACTTGAACCAGGTTTGTTTGTGAGCTCATTGATCAGACCTTTGGATCCTGGGTTGCATCACATCCTGAGTTCACCCTGGAGGACGTTCCTGTAGTATTGAGCTGGAATATCACTGGAGCACGACGAGACGTCCCTGCTATGAGACAGATAACAGATCATCTCCAAACGAAGCCACATGATAGATCATTAAAATGGGCAGATAAATAAACACTTGCCTATCCTTGTGGCCACATAATTCCCAGATAACTTTGAGATCTCTGCCCCCCTCCTCTCGGAGCTGGGGGGGATTGTGTGGTGGTGAGTGGGAAGAGGGGGGTGGATGAGGACGTTGGATTAACGTCACATGGTTCTCTCTGGCAGCCAGACACATGACCCGCTCCACAGGAGGGGATAAAACCCACTTGAAAGACGACGGCATAGAGACCGAGGGAGAGGAGGAGGAGGGAAAAAAAAAGAAAGAGAGAAAGAGATGGAGCAAACGTCCGGTTTTCTTAGACGCTGAGGAATGCCGTCGGCCTGCTTCTCGAACGCAGAAATGCAGTAGACTGGTTCCCCCATGAGATACTTTCCCCATTTCTTCTGCTCTTTCTTTTTCTTACTCCTGTGAGTTACCTGTGGTTTTTGGGCACCATGTTGTTAGAGCTTCCTGTTTTTCGATGACTGATATCTCCTCAGCCCAACCATCCACATGCTATTCCAAAAAGATTTATTCAGCAAGGAATAACCTACAGACTCTAATTGGTCTTGTTATTGCTCTCTCTTTTATTAAAATATTTGTTTAGAGACTTTATTCTTCCCATGCCAGTTGTGCTTTGAGATGAATTATAGCTAATATTTTGCACATATATCAGTAGAGCTATGCAGGTATTTTTCTAAGCAATTGGGTATGCAACATTCACCTAGCAGATGAAAAAATGGTGAGAAGTTTGTAGATTTACATTGAAATAGATACCTCTGTAAAAGACCATTACCACAACAATTAGATATAGATTTCTATAATACGGTAATAATAGTAATAACAATACAAATAGTAATAATAATACTGTAATACGGCAATTTCACTGTCCAAATTTAAGACTTAAATGCTATTTTGACCACCTCGCAACACTGAATCAATCCAGTTTCAGTACTTTAGAATTACCGTGTTGAGTTTGTAGCAAAATAATAATAACAACAATAATAGCAATTTACTGTGCATATAAAAAATTAATACTAGTATCTAGGGGCCAATCACATTATAAAAAAAAAAAAAGAAAAAAAAAAAGTGTATTTTTATTTGTGTGTTGTTTTCTTTTCCTAATAGGTTGTTCGGACTGATCTCAGAACACTGCAATGGAAACACTTTCTGTGTGAACTTTTAACATCATATTTTTATAACACTGTTTTATGCACAACACTGCAACAGACACACATATCCGATGCATGTTTTTTTAAAGAAACCTCCCCCCCAAAAACAAACGTACCTCGGGGTAGCACTTTAGCGAGACACAAAATATGTACCAATAAGTACATATCACAGCGGTAAAAGGAAGTTGAAATGGCACGGCTGCATCAACAAATGTGTTTTTATGCAAGTTTTGCATTTGCTAACACTATCAGGTAGGTTTATAGTTGGATTCGGTGTAGGGCATATTTCCAACACGACTGAGCATTAACTTTTAGCAACAGTCCCCGGATACTTAACGAAATAAAAACACAGCAATACATATATATAATTAAAGTAATAAATATGTGAGAACCTGTGTTTTAGCACCACTCAGTGGACATTTCTCTTGGAAACTGCGTGCAGTAAGTTACATATTTTTATGAGATCAGGTTGTAATGAAAAAAGTTCATTTGTAGAGCAATAAAAAAAAAAATCAAATCCTGTGTGAACATCCCCATACACACTCAAAAGTAATAGTTCACCCAAATATGAAAATTCTGTAATTAATTACAAACCCTCACTTCTTTCCGTAAGACCTTCGTTCTGGGTCCTGCTGAGGTAGAACACGCATGTGCTGCACCTTGTTTACGAGCAGAGGAACGCAAATTCATGCCGAAGAATTGCTGAGTCATTACTTTTGTTTTCTTTGCACACAAAAAGTATTATCGCAGCTTCATAAAATTACAGTTGAAATACAGATGCCACATGGACTATTTTATTTTTGAGTCTTTATCTGCGTTCTGAAGATTAATTGAATAAACCTGTAAGAAAGTCTTACTGAATTGGAACAACATGAAAAGATCTTTCATCTGAAAAGATCTGCCATTTTGGAAGCATGAAATGGCAATAAAAAAAAAATTGTATTGTGAAACAATGATGTCAGTAACCCACGCCTTGCAAGGTTTATGCACATTTGCTTCTTTGTTTTTAGTGTATCTCTGTGAAGCGTCTCATACTGGCATGTACACTACATTATTTTGATTCATTTTCAGCGGTTTGGTACATATATATTTCTTGACATGCCCCCATGTTTACCAAGAAAAAAGTTTGGATAGGGAGAGCTCTGGCTTCGTGTGGAAGAGTCAGAAGGCCCTTTACCAGTAAGAAAACATAGCTTACTCAGAGGTCACTCTGAAGAAAGAACCTCCTGGGGTAGCGTTTAAAAATCAATAAATTTATAAATCGCACATTGTGATTTTTGTGTTGTTAAAGAATATTTTCTTTCAATGTGCATATTCGAGATTATTATGGGTAGATGTCTCTAACTTAATTAATAGGACGTTTGGAACATTAATAGAAATGTTAGATGTCATATTTGTTTTTGTACAATACACCATTGAACCTAAAAATTATTACTTTTCTGACGCAACTAAGTATATTCATATTCAAGTAAAGAAGTGGGCTAAAGTCAAACTATGAACATTTTATAGAAGAAATGAAACAATATGGTACTACTTTACACTATATTAGAAACAGGAAAGCTAAAAAGACTAATTTAATTCATTAAATGTTTTTATTGTTTTATCACACTGGCCACTGATACACTGGCTCCATCTGGTGGCTATAAGCGGAAGTGCAGCAGGGCGAGCTCTAATCTCCTGTGTTTTGCAGCAGTACAAGGAAGTAGAGCAAATTGTCGCTCACATCCTGTTTTAAAACTCTGGCTGTTATAACCCTGCTTACTAGAACATAAGAGAATGAAATCCCAACCCTGATAAAAAGGGTGAACATTTTAAATTACTTTTATTCAAAATGCACATCTTCATCATACAGCAAAATACACATGGCCTCTGAATTACACATCAGGATAGAAATTAGATTTCTACACCGTTTTGAAATAAAACCTTGTTTAGTTTTACACCTAATAAGGGAAAAACTGCACAAATGTTCAAGTCATAATCAGCAAAATGTACTGTGCGTAGTAGTTCTGACCTCCTCTCATCCACATTCATCTGCGCCGTAGTGTAAAGGTATTTCTGAGTACATTCAAAGCACATTTCAATGATGTGGTTTGTGTTAGATGCAGAGAGGAAGAAGTGTAAAACCACATGTTTACAGGAAATACAGTATGTTCGCCGTTGCATGTCTGCAATGCTACAGGAAGTGCTTGTGTGAATGAGACACATTAAGTAATTGTAATATTAAATCTAATTCCTCTCATTGCCAGTGGATGGTAAACACCGATGCAAACACACTCACTGGGTATTTAGGGGTTTTTCTTCTTAATGATCAGAGGTCCGACATTATCACCAGTTTCCTCATTGTGTTTGGTGTGTGCGCCGTCACAGTAGGGAAACTGTCCAGGGAACAAACAAACAAACACACACAGATCACAATCACACATGACGATCATTCAGAGGGTGTGATGACGTATCTGTACACTGCCTGTGGATTTTATGTTTAAGCCAACACTTTGCATTAGTATGTCTGCAGGAAGCTCATCTAGATCACTTAGTGCTTCAGGATATGACAAATGATGACATGAGGGTGCATAAGTGACAGAAATCACAATTTCTGGGGGAATTATACCTTTAACATCTGTGAAGCCTGACGTATGGAATAATGGCCAGAAAAATGGAATAATGTTATTGAACCTTTAGAGAAAAGTGTCTGCATATCTATTACATATTTATATAATTATTTTATTCTATGTAAAA
>JAUMHP010000065.1:6560819-6574677 GCA_032361065.1 Enteromius trimaculatus
TCTTTAGATCACAGGTTTCTGGACGTCATATATTATTCATCATTTAAGCTGCAAACATAAATTCAGATTCTTAAATAAAGTCATAAGATTTTTTGTGTTTATATTTTATTTTCTTTTTATTGTTGTACAGTTTTTATTACAATAGTGAATTTGTATATGTAATTCACATTTCTGTACAAGTAATGCAGACGTTTTATCCAAAATTAAAAAAACAAAGAGAAGAGCTCCTCAGAGAGGATTCAGCGGACTGATGCAGTGGGACTAAACCAACAGCTAAAATCTTTGTATCTTTTTGATGGTGAGTAAATAAAAAAACCCCTTGATTTATATGGCTAAAAGCAACATGAACTATTATGTAAAACAATTAATTTTTTTTTTTTTTTTAAGTTTAACACACTACATACATAAAGTGTTAAAAATATTATTTGTCACTCCTAACAATATGCCCAAGTAAGACGATTAAATGTTTAATTGTATGGAAAAAAAACACTGTAGTTTTTAATTGTGGGTTAAAACATGTAATCAAATGCAATAAAATGATGATTAAGAGATTAACAAATAAATGTTCCTCAAAAGCCTGATATTTAATATTCATATTTCAACATGATTATGTATGAACCATTATTTTAGTCTATTAAATATTTATATTGAATTATGTCTAATAATATAAAAGCTATATTGGTGTTTATATATACAGTACTGTGCAAAAGACTTAGGCCACTAGTATTTTATTTAAAAGAAAAAAGTATTTTGCGGTAGTGAAATATCAGTTTACATTTCCAAACATTATTTTTGTTATTGACTGTAATAAGGACAACAGCCAGTGCTCGACAGAGATCTGATCATCATCGGTCTGTCTGGAATCACATAAAGAAACAGAACAAACTGAGACAGACTCAATCCAGAAGAACTGTGGCAACGTCTCCAAGATGAAGAAAAAAAAACCTACCCGGAAAGCTACAGTACTGTTCAAAGTTTTAGACACTTGTGTAAAAATGCTGTAAAATGAAGATGCTTTCAAAAAATAATGTCATAAATATTTGGTATTACAGCTTTTGGTAAAACAGTTTCTGTACTGAGGTACACTTGCCTATAGTTTTTCAGGTAGCTTTCCAGGTAGGTTTTTTTCTTCATTTTGAAGACGTTGCCACAGTTTTTCTGGATTGAGTCTGTCTCAGTTTGTTCTGTTACTTCATGTGATTCCAGACAGACCGATGATGATCAGATCAGATCTCTGTGACAGGTGTCCCACTGAGGAGGTATCACTCACCTTCTTGGACCTCCAGCAGCGGCAGTAAACAGCCTTGTTGCCGATGTCCTCCATGTCGAAGCTGTGCACTACTTTGGGGCTGTCTTTGTTGATAGACATGTTGACCCTGCTCTTGGGGCTGCTCTGTGAACTGAAGTAGCGTGTCAGCAGGTAGGTGCTCAGAGCCGCAGCCACTGCAACGGGAACGATGGTGGTCAGCTGATCTGTAAACGTACACACGAGGAGGCGCTCGTTTTGAGAGTGCCGGGACGTTCCTGCACACTACTCTACAAGCATTGATATTTTCTAGAAAAGATAACTTTCTAACTTTGGGTCAATCCCAGCCATGTTGAAACTGGATTTTGGACATGATAACCTAAGTGGGGCCCTATAAATTTCTCACCCTTTTTTTTCAAACCGTTTTGGATTTTTCTGGATTGTATTTTAATGGTTAATATAGTATACATGAAATGTATAACAATTTATAACAAATGTAACAAAAATGACATTTTTACAGCCCTACGGAACCTGTTGTTTTTTCTTACAAATATATTTCTTATCTATATTCCGTGCTTCCTGTATTTTAATTTACATTTTTAGTAATATTGCTTTTAATATAGAACCTCGGGTAAATCATTAAGGATTATTCTCAGGATCAGAGAAGAGCATTTATAAAAAGCTATATTAAGGACAGTAATCTGGGTAGACTACAAAAAACATAACTGTTCACAATATCCACTACCCTAATACCATACTTTTTTTTCCCCACAACAGTTAATGTTTTTAAAAGTTATTTGTAACAACAAATGCTTTGTTTATTAAAATACATGTTAAAATGTCTTTTGTAAAAAAAATAATATCTCCATTACGTGTCATTTGGAAACTGTGCCTTTATGAAAAATTGCACCACACCTAGATAAAGAAACTCATAATGCAGCTTATATTAAGCAATCATATTAAGCATTTTGTTGCATATTGTGAAAAACGTAACTTACTTCAAAAAGTTGACATTTAACCTTCCGTATCACTCATTTATGTATTTCTATTTCATACAGCCTGAGCCTATATATATATATATATATATATATATATATATATTATTTTCTCTAATTAAGAAAATCTAAATGTTACAGATACAAACCCAGTTATTAATTAACAGTTATACAACCAAAACTATGCTGCCCTTTGCAACAAAGTACTTTGGACAAAATAACTTTACAATTTAATATCAGTGAACCACACTGAGGGCCCAAACTACAGAAATCTTAAATCAAATCAATGATTTGCACATAAATATTACACATGTAGCACACATTACACTTACACAGGTTTTAGTGCACTATAAAGCACATGCAGTACAGAATTAAAGCGTTTATTGACATTACAGGGCGTCTTTAAATGTCTGGTTTTTAGAATCTTGTGAGCAAAACCCATGAAACTTAACCAGCACTACAACTTATGTCACCACAGATCCAGCTGGCTAAAGAGTCTTTCATCTCAGCCTGTAAATCCTGCTCAGGTGAGAGGGATTCACTCTGACTCTGCCTACTGATTTCCGCGAATCATTTCTTCAGAAAGAAACATTTCGCAATTCTTTAACGTCATGTGATCACATATTTTAACAAGTATTTTTATTTGTGTACATGGACGAATCGTACAAACAGATTCGGTTCAAATGATTCATTTAAAAGATTCGACTCAATATAACTATTCGTTCGTCGCTGTACGTTTCCTGATATATCAAAACAATCGGGTTCATGATCTGCCACACAACAAATGCTGCACATAGATATGGCACCAAGGTGCAGCTTAAACCGTGCATTCATTAAACTATCTAAAATGCATTATCAATCCAAAAAATACCTGCAAACCTATGACCTGATAATGCGTGCGAGCAATAAGCGCCATAAAACTCATCTGTACTGTGTGCATGTTAGAAAGCGTAATCAAACATCAACAATGTATACTCTGACAATATCCAGGAAAACATAGGCTACATGCTGACAAATCTGTGTTGATTCTTTATGGAACTGCTGCAATCGATCAAGGTTGCAATGGCTTTATATTAAAATAAACACTACTCTTACCTTTAGAAACCTTAAAACCCGGTATTAACCCCGGCTTAGTCAGAGCTGAAAGCCCTGGCACTTGAGATGCCATAGCCGTAGAGTTGTTTGGACTTCAAGTTTAAGGGCACCACAAGGTCTGAGAGACGCTGAATCTGAGTGGCGCCGTCCACTGCGGAAACTCTACGTGATTGCGTCACTGGGTCTCTGACCAATGGCTGAAGAGAGTGATTCACTCGCACTGATAGTTTAATTACTGTAAACATGGGGCCTAAATCCTACTTTACTGTGCAGCTAGCAGTTTGGTAGCGAGGGATTGTTTATTATATACTTTTTAGCCCCAATAATTAAATGATTCATACTATAAAATATTTAAAACCTTTAAAAACGTTCACTTGAAACCTGATTTAAATAGAAAAGATTTGTCCCTAAACTATGAACAACCAGTATTGAATAACTTTTGAATAAATTATTTATTTTGTAACAATGTATTTAACACAAAGCATTTCATGATAAACACTTGCAAAAAAACTATTCTTCATTTATTTCATTAATTAATATTTCTGGATGTCACTTCAGATAGTTTTCAGAAAACAACAAAAAGATCATAACTTATCCATTAAGTACCATTCAAAAATGTTGCCTTTTATAACTAAAGAAAATTGCACAGTGCAATCAGTTGTTTTAGTTTATGTACAACTTTTACTGTAGTACAGTAACTGTGACAGTGGCTGTCATGAGGCACATATAAAGCAATCATTGCACATATTTCTATCAAAGGGGCAACCGAATGGACAAGCAGAAGAGATCAGAGGATTTTTTCGTTTCAACAGAGTTTTCCAGACTTGAGGATTAAAACCCCAAGAGGACAAAGTTCCTCACATGCAGTGTTTACAACACGACCTGCATCACCTGTTCAAACAAACACATCAAGAAAAACCATGCAGACAGAGCATTTCAGACTTTAGTAATCATTTTATTACACAGTTTTTAATCAACACACAAAGCTCAACGAGCCTGTCAGGAAATTAAATATACAGAAGTTTGTCTGAGGAGTTTGTGTCCTCTCACCCAGGGACCCAATCGAGTCTGGCTGAACCATGTTAGCATCTAAATCAACAAGAGCAGGATAAAGAAAAAAAAAAAAAAAAAAGCAACCTAAGAGTCACAAGGGTGTTTTGGGGACAGAGACAGAAAGAGAGAGAGAGGAGAAAACAAAAACGAGAAAAAAAAATAAAAATCAACAAGAATGTTATCAAGACTGCTTTAAATAACTGGTCCGAAACCCTGCATGTGGTGAATGTTTGTGAAGTTGGTCATGGCTAAGGAAAGGGGTAGAGACAGTCTTTGCAATGACAAATGGAAACAAAAAAATATATATATATTCATAGTTTTCAAGTCCATTAGAATACTCCGGAGGAGAGGACAGGAGGTCCATTTTCCTTTAATTAATTGCTATGATTTTAAAAGAATTCCTTATAGATTTTATACAAAAAAGATAGCCAGCATACCCCTCCCTTCTCTGCAATAAAGAAGAAAAAAAAAAAAAAAAAAAAAAAAAAACTTCCTGGCCCAATGTATAGTTGGAATCCCAGGAAATGGAAATGAAAAACTGAACTGTAAAAAACATCCCTCTATGTCCAGACTATCACAAATTGCAGGGAGAAAACAAAATGATAATCATATAGCCCTCCCTTCCCAGATCTTAAAAACAACAAGGAATGCTTTTAGAGCCATAAACATCTTCTACAGCAAAACTGATACGGACTGATCCTAAGCAGCAGGTACGCCGCAATAGCAACGGAGAAGGTAAAGCAGGAGCTGTGGAGTGGAGGTTTGCATTTGGGGAGGATAAGGGGCTACAGTTGTAGTTTGAGTATGTACACCATGGCTGCCAGAGGGCTAAGAGTGGGGGGAGGTGCTCTGGTGAGGGGAGGCGTGGCTTAAAGAAAGCACTCCAATGGAAACCAACAAGATCTGTTTTTTTTTTCTTAAGCTTTTTTCTTTATCTTTTGAACGTTCAAAATCTCCCCTAACCTTAAGATGGAGAGGTGTAATTTTCTCCCATCATGATTTTAACTCCAAAACTACATTGCATACTTTTGTGTCCATTCCCGAGCTATTCTGTTGTACCTGTGAAGGAAGAGAAATAAAACCATTACCACCACATGTCAGAAAAGGAATGGCATGTCAACCAAATGACAGTTGTTCTTAAAATAATTGTTTCCCTACATTCTATCTTGATTAGAATCATCCTCCAGTTCAAATTGTTAAACCCAGCTAAGTCTGGTTTAGATAAAATAAAACCTTGTTGAGCTATTTGAAGCCTACTTTTTGGAATTACAGCAAGCTGAAAACATTTTCACTTTTGCCATGTCCCTACGTCAAACCAACTTCAAAGCTCAGCAACAATAAAAGTAAATTATTCACAAAACAGAACTTCAGAGTGTCAAGAGCATGAACATAACATCCCTAGGGAAGAAAGGTGACAAGTGTCAAAACAGGAAACTGTGTAGGCACATGACTGCATGACAGCACCTATGGGGAAAAGCATTAGGGCAAACACTTTGTGCGCTACTGATCCAGCACAGAAGAGCACACTCACTTTTCCCTGTCAGTCTTGTAAATGCGGGCGATCTCAGGTACTAAGGGGTCGTCCGGATTGGGGTCACACAGCAGGGAGCAGATGGACAGGAGAACTGAAGGGCAAGATAAAATAAACACTTTAAAAAGAACAATATAGTTGTTTAAACAGCTGTCATCTTATACAAAGGACAATCATTTCTTGTATATTTTACACAAAAACATGAATAGCGGCAAGTTAAATCATATTCAGCTCTAGCTGCATGCATTTAGATTTAGACACTGCAGTAAATACAGAAACTCAAAAGATATTTTTCAACATCACTATAAGAATGAGATTGGCATAGGAAATAATGGTTGAACTTTGAACAAATCTGAACACAAAATAGGATTCTTTGTGCTATATTAAAGCAGTTCTCCCAGCACTTGAGCATTCAAACTATAACGGCGGTGTACCTTTGGAGATGGTAAGTGCCGGTGACCACTGTGACCTCAGAATATCCAGACAAATGCTGCCATTGCTGTTGATATTTGGGTGATAGATTCTTGTGGTAAATGCAACCTGAGAAAGAAGCGAGACAAAAATAAGCATGCAAATCACAACCTTTACAGGCTAAACAGTAAAATTACAGCTAACTCTAAAACAGTTCCTAATTACTGAAGCCTGTAATCCAAACACAGACACTGGATTCTTTAACACATTCACTGAATTCATCAACAAGATTATCTTCATTCTACAACTACATATGACATACATTCATAAGTTAAATTATTTGAACATGGTGGAAGGAAAAACATTTCCTTATGTCAAGAAAGGACAGGTTGGTAAACTGAGGATACAAAGTGACAAATAATTAAGCAGCTCCTGAGAATAACCAAAACACCCAAGAAGCTGTGCCTGAGTCAAACAGGTGTAGATGTTACTGACCTTTGGCGGTTTGAAGGGGTAATCTGTGGGAAAGTGTATGGTCAAGAAGAACACTCCGCCCTGGTAAGGACTGTCATTCTGTACAGTAAATAGGTTTAATTAGCATGAATTATAAAAATAAAATAAATATTCCAATTCAAAAAGATTTATATTTACTTAATATTTTAAGTCAACAATATCATGCTCCTAAGGGATTCCAGTAATGTTGCAGTCTACTATAGAAAACAAAAAACAAACACTTACTGGACCCATTATTGTGGCCTGCCAATGAAACACTGAAACGAGACAAAACAATAATAATTAGGAAAGCCCGATGTCATGTTTCTTTTTACAACTCTTTGTACAATTCTTGTTTGCCAGCTTAGAAGCAGTCTTGTCAGAATTAAAAGAGCCCACTGAGGAATGCACTATAAAATATGATGAAGCAAATTTGGGTACAATTATGTTGTCATATTTCAGTCAAATCTCTGAGGCACTATGTAGGTCAGATGGTTGTATGAGTCACAGTTTAATAAAGTAGTGCTTCTTTTGAGGGAAGCTATATATCTTTTTTGTCGTTTCAAATAATCCGTTGTCTTGTGGCGGAGCTTCACGCTAAATATTGATGAGCACCATCTATCACAGGACACACAGAAAACACGATCAGACAGGTAAAAGCACTTCTAACTGTGTGTATGAAGCTACTATGATATTCAGTTCCTCTAAGTGCTGTATACATAAAAGACATGATTCTATTAAACATCTCTTAAATATCTCTGCAGAAAAGTAGTAACAGGTTGTAGCTGTTTTACAGCAGATCACCGAGTCGGTCTCATTGAACAAGCAGTATAACATCAACTCTGTGCTGGATATTAAAATCCAGATTATAGTGTAAACACTTAATTACAGAAACAAGATCTGCACAAGAACTCGCAAACACACAAAACACAAGATGCTTCTCTTTATGGTTATATAAATATGGCTTTATTGGATAAACCTACACAAACTAAACTAACACACGCATTCACACATTTGTATGTTGCAGGGAGAGAGAAAGTGAGGGAAGAGTGAGTTTATTAGAATTGTGAAATCCCAATTTTACAGCAATAGGTGCTATTGCATCGTCTTAAACAACCAAATCAATCAATCAATGCGAACTCTCGCATTGAGTTCGTCTACGAGGTTAACATTATCATCAAATTTCAGTTCAGCCTGAATCTGGAGGACTGTACTTGCGTTGCTATTATGCTTCGGGATTCCTTCTGTGGTTCTAACTGCAGAAAGGAGTTTCCGGAGGTTGCTGATTGGCTGAAAGTCAGCTGTCGATGAAGTCTTGGGAGGCCCATGATTGGCCAGTGGCTGAAGGAGAAGCGAGACGCGGTCCGTTTTAAGTTTAATGCGGTGCAGTCGGAGACTTGGAGACATGGCAGGCAAAACTTAACTTACACAAAGAGTAAAGAAATAAAGTAACGAGACTAGATGGGTTTATTTCTCATCGTGGCTAGGCAGCAGCAGGCGTGCATGCTGGAGCACATGGAACAGCTCTTAAGAATGAAAAAGGTGGCAAAAAGCACAGTTTAAAACCGGGCTAAGAGCATAATTTAAATAGTGTCTTGAGCTTTTAAAATCCTCTTTGGACGCATCCCAAAATCATGTTTTAACCAATAGATATCATTCTAGCTCAGGGTGTGGTGATATTTCTCCTCCCCAAAACATTAATCCAAAGGTTATCTTATCAGTCGCATGCTCCGAATTTTCCCGCTCTTGCAGAATATAATTTTGGACATGATTTCTGTAACATAAATATGATACATTTGATTAAATTTTCTGAGTTGGGATTCTCAATAATTGTTCCTTTGTGTTAATGTTGCAAGCTGTCCTGAGACAATGTCTGTTGGATCTGCTCGCAACAGGGCATGATGGTCCGATTTATGACTTCCTGTTGTTTTGAGGCCTCTTTGTAGAATTCGGTTCCTCAGGTTTCAATGTTTCGATCAATTTTTAAGTGTCTTGATTCACTCCGATTCATTTGCTATTTGTAACTAGCTGTTACACCACAACATACCAGTATTTCTGCTCAAACTTTACATATAGAAGCCTTTACTATATTTTAACTTTAACCATATTATGTATGGTTCATAGAGAAGACCTTAAAAAGAAGGGACATTACATCACCCCAGATGAGCACTTGTTCTTTCAAGCTACTAATTAGAGGTTTGAGCGATTTTGGTGCGAAAAAGTTAGCCAAATGTTATTCAGACTACAACTCTGGAACGGAATGAGAGATCTTCAACACACTCGGTACATGTGCATAAGCTCAAACTTTAGTCAAATAAAGAAAATTGTGCAGCCCTGCCATGTCGTTGGTATGACCGGCATAAAATTAAGTATGCAGCAACTCTGTCCAAACTGGCACAAGTATATATGAACATTGCACGTTTCTCAAAAAACATGACCGCCATCAACCAATAAAGTTTGAGCACTTATTACGCAAGGTTCATGGAGGTCAATTGGAATGAAACTCGGTGGGTGCGTTTAACTAATGGCCCTAAAGGTCTGAATTTTTTTTTAAAGAAATCAGCCACTAGTTGAACTAACTATTTTTTAACTATAGTTAGAAAAACTAAGTTTTTTTTGCTCTATAATCACATGGTGTTTCACACATCCCACACAATATGCATATAATTTGATAGATCTCATAATGAGCAACTTTTGCTGCCAATTAAATTGTTCATTAGTTAATATATGTTAAAAACCTACTTTTGTGAACTAGTTCCTGGTTTTTCGCTCAATCTCAACCAAACCACTGCAGTAATAATCTATGGACTCTCTAGATCAATTATTATCAAAAAAATTAGAATTTTGTCCTTTGGTTAGCTTTAATTGCCTCATTTAGAAAAGGGGAGTGGTCAAGAAAACCAATAAGCATATAAAAAAACAAAAAAAAAAAAACTTGAAACTTTATGAAAACAGGTCACATGACTCTAAATTATGCAGTTTCATGGAGATCGGACCATAGGTGACGCTATAACAGCTAAAAATGCCTCAAAAACAGTTTATCATTACAAAATAACCTCAAATTGATATCATATGATAGAGCTCCTCATTCTAATGGACTACTGCTGAAGTATCAGGTTTTCAGCCCAATCTGGACCAAACCAATACAGAACAGTTCTCTGGATTCTCTAGATTAATTATTAAACAAAAAAAGTATTGAATTTTGTACTTCGGTTAGCTATAACAGGGTAATTTAACAAGGGGCGTGGCCATATATACTGTAAAGTCTATAAAACCTAAACAAATACTCAAAACTATATGAAACGTGGTTAAAACATGTAACAGATGAGTCTTAGCAAGCATACAAAGTTTCATAGAGCTCACACTATAGGTAGCACTGTAACTATTAAAAAAGGACTCAAACAATATTTCCAGAGTAAATTACCATAAATCCCTCATACGTTCACTTATAGACTATATCTTCATAATAACATCATAGATCTAACCGTTCTGAATCACTTCGCCTCTGGGATTAATGATGTCAATCAAACAGATTTGACAAAAAAGAAATAAATAAATAACACTATAATAGTTCTAACACTTAAACACAGAGTTTTGTAAGAAGTTGCAATTAATAACCACTAGATGCCGGCGGAAGACCACTAATGGGCTGATAAAGCACTAAAACAGTGCTGTTCATGTTTGCTGATGGAGACTTTTTAAACATTAAAAATCACATTTAATGCTGACTTTGCTCATGCCCTTTTTTTTTTTTTTTTTTTTTTACAAATTTACCAGATAATCATTACAGGACGTCCAGCCAGAGGAGAACTGGCCCCAACTAAGGCCTGGTTCTCCCAAGGTTCCCCCCCCCCCCATTCTCTCATAGATGGGGTTTTGGTTCCTTGCCACTGTCACCTCTGGCTTGCTTAGTTGGGGACACCTGATTTCTAGTGATTATCATCATCTTGACTACAGAGACAGTCTGCATTTGATAAATAAATTGTTTAATTCTCGTCATCATACATTACCATGACTCTGTTCTTCTACTTGATCATGTTCAGCGCTTTGCTACAATCTGTATTGTTAAAAGCGCCATATAAATAAAAAAGTGACTTCACTTACAGTGAAATCTGAAAATAAAATATAAACTGTTTAAAAGAGAAGACTTGCAATAACTGTCACCTATCATTTATTTCAAAAATCTAAAATTGCAACAATGTGTGTAAATGTATGCCTGTGTGTTTTTATTAATGTAAAAGTTTATCCATTTAATTTCAGTGTGTGTGCGTAAACATTTTTACTGAGTATTAACCATTTCATTTCTGTGTGTCTGTGAGCCTATTGTCTATGTTTGATGTGCTTCAGTCATACATATAGGTTGCCTTATATAACCTTAAAGGCCTTAATGCTTGAACCCGGCTAATTGCTGCTTGCAGCTTTATTTATCTATTATTGTTATACAATGTTCTTTTTCCTTGCTAGATTATTGCTGCAGGTTCTAAAACTTACTTTTTTTACTCCCCCAACTGTTCTTTTTGAAATGTTTCTCCTCATGGTTACCATGACACAATATTTTCATGAACTTGCTTTCTTTCAATTAGAACAGATAGTGCTTTTGCGTTTGAAACTGATTGATCATTGAAGTACTCTAATCAGTGTTGTCAATTTAAACGGCGAAAAAAACTCAAACACAACAACGTTATTTATGATCAATTTTGACAATATACACTCAAACTGATGTGGTCAGATCAGACCAACATGGCCTGCAACCAAATAAAAAAAGTCCTAAAAGTTGTAATAAGAGATTTACACAAATATATAGATTTTTTTTTAAACCACAAACAAGCTGAAATGATCACTTATCTTCAAAATATGTGTAACTCAAATTTGAAAAATAAACACTAGTTTCACATTCATTGGTGAGCAAAACAAGTTACTTACTGTCATCCCCTACTGGGCCCGCTGAACACTGAGCAGGTGGGTCACGGCCCAAATCATGCAGCTCCTGCAACACACCAGAAAGAAATTAGCAGTTTTAAAACTGTTCATCTATCATGACTTTAAAACCAGTGAGTAAACCTGTCCCAATCCCTTCCTGAAACACCTGCAGTGTACGCTGCTGACAACGAAGCACCAAAATGAAACTGAGAAACTGACACCGAAACTTAATACTCCAAATATCCGTGCATTTGATAAAGTTACAGTAAAATAAGCAGAACAAACGCAATGGATGGATAATTTAGAGAATAAAGAGGTCAATATCAAATCAGGCACATAACAGTCTGTGTAATGGAGTTATTGCTGCTGTAATGACATGAGAGGTGACCACAGCTTATGTAACTCAGATTTTTCCGGGTTAGTCTGTTTTGCTGAAACCCAAGAACATTGAAACGTTCAAAATTGTCAGAAAAGCCCTGTAAAGGGTCTGAAAAGTGAATATGAATGCTTTGGACCACGTTCATAACGCCAATTTGCTTGCGCCACGAGCTAACCTCAAATCTCCAGATACATAATATGCGAGTTTGCCTATAAAAATTAAACAGACGCACCAAAGGATCAAATCTTTATATGTTGGTGAGGAGAAACAGATATACAATATAAAAGACCACCAATACACACTGAAAATGATTTAAAACACTAACGCGACGGCAAACTGAGGCCAGATGCGGAGCAGTTAACGTTAGCCAGTTAACAACCCGAACCAACACGAAATAAAGAGTTAAACTATAATAATACCGCTCAGTAATATAGCAATAGTAAAAATACAGTAAATTGGTGAAATTGTGGTAGACATAAACGTATCTTTGATCAAGGTTTCCAAATGGGCCTTTAGCATAGGTGGCAACGAGGGGTTAGCATTGCTAACACGTTATCATGATCTTACATTAACCCACAAGCGAGCCATTTCAAACAGACTTCAATGTCAAAAGACTGTTTATATCCGTTTAAGATGAAAACGGAAAGGGAAATACAAAAGCAGTGACCGAACACACATTTTATATCAATCACACACAGTTCGACGGAGGGTCGCTAGCTATCATGCTAACCGTTAGCCCGGGCCGAACCGTCGAACCGGGGTGCTTTACTACACTTGTCATCCCACCAGTGTCACACTTTACACGTTTAACTTCTCAAAAACATCCCTTAAATCGCCTCTCTGGCGTAAATAAGGAAGGATGGTGCGTTTTCAATGCGGAATAGGGCAATGGCGCCCGTGACTTCCTTCTCTTACCTTGTGGATTCTTTTCAGAGCCATTGTTGTGCTGTTACTGCTGTCAAAAACACAAAACCCGCCTTATACTCGATTAAAACAGCGCTTCTTCAATTTCGACACGACCGACCCCTCCGGTGTCTTAATAAGGGACGCCTTGGGGTAATAATTCAGTCGGTGTTCTGTGTGTGACGGAGCCGGTTGGTGTAATTTGAAGGCGAAACTGAAAGGTGGTGCTGGTAGCGGTTCGGTCTTCCTCCTGCAGCAGCGGCAGCGAGCAGCTACCGCATCACGCACACTGCGCCGCTCTAAACAGATCCTTCCGCCAATGGACGCAGTCGCCGGGGACAGATTGCGCGCCGACGCCAGTTGCTAGATAGTGCGGTAGTGAATCATGAAACTGATGCAATAGCGACGCCAAAATGGCGGATCGCGCTAAGCGCCTTCAACGCTTATTGAGCCCAAATGAAAGCCTGTGTTTGAACGCTTCCATTTCGAGCCGACAAACGAGCTTGATGATCAGCTCAGTTATAGAATGGATCGAATTAGGAGGATAAACGTATGATATTTCTTGATGTTTATTATAGGTGGTGTTCATGCTATTCATATTCATATAAGCAAAACAGTTGCAATTTTAACACGAATGGCAATAACAAATATACCCTCGTTCAGAGGAAGTTTTACCAGTGCGGAGGGATATTTGACAAATTATTGGTTTATCGCGGCAAAAAACGAGAGTATCGCCCATAGATGAGGGAATGTGTGTGTAACGAAGGACCAGTGCTGTACATGCAATTTTATTATTTCAATTTGCATGTCTTTTACAGGTATACTTTATTTTT
>JAUMHP010000065.1:6574777-6591436 GCA_032361065.1 Enteromius trimaculatus
ATATTATGCAGAATATATATATATATATATATAATTAATCTGATACACTGCATTGTAATTATTTATCGTCTTGCCTGCTTTTGTTCTAATTTCTAATATTTGATTGTCCAAACAATTAACAGCAAATATTTTCAGGCTGCTTTTGTCTGATCCTCACATAATCCTGATTACACAAATCCAAAAAGATCAAACTATCGGCCTATATTCCTAAAATACCTTGTTTCATTGTGATATCTTTATCCCGTTGCACATGTTTATGCCCTCTACCCCATTCAGACAATCACATTCATTGCAAAAAAAAAAAAGGCATAATGGTGGAATAGAACAGAAAAGTACTGACACACTGGGTTAAAAGAAATTGTCTATGGTTCAGCACACAAAAAATGCTTGTCATTAATACATGACAACAAAATAGTGCCAAATAGAGAATGATGAAACAATATACAATAAATAGACCAGGTGGTATATTTGAAATGTACGAGTCCTATTGTAGTACCATGGTGACTCTGATATAGAACTTGCCATTGAATGACTGTCATATATTATTTACATGCAACTCTGTGGAAATTAAAATAACACTGTATTACCAGGGTTTTTAACATGTAGACTACATGTTCAAAAGTCCATGGTATTACCATGGTGCAGTGCCCAAAATCGAGGAAAAACGAGATTTTTTTTGTACTTAATTAAACAGCCTTGCAAAATGGTATTTGCTGTATTTTGTATGATGGATAGATAGATTGTATATGATATGAAATTATATAATAAAAGAAGGTTAATAACAGAAGCTGTGTTATTCTTGCAACATTCACAATACAGTAAGATTCTTACGCTGCCTTTCTACTTTCTACGCCATGAAGCATTAAAAAGACTGACGTCAATAAAGCAGCTACAAGGCATGGGTGCGCGCGCTCTCTCTCTCATCTCGTGCGCAGGGAAACCCCGAATCAGCCTCCGCGTGATGGCAGTATGAGGCAGTCCCTGCAAGCCAGAGCGTGGGAGTTCCTGTCTTCGCCATGTCGGGGTGGTGCTGCAACGCGCTGAGGATACCCTGAACCGAGCAGAAGTCTCCCTGCCCCCTCCTGCTGCTGCTCCATTTATCCATCTATCTGTCTACCCATCCGCCCCCACACGGCACCAGGCAGAGTCCAGCATCTCCAGCATAACAGTTTCCCCGGATCAACTGCGACACATCTTCCCCCCTGACCGACGGTGGACGGAGGAGAGACGCACCAAGTGATGCGGCTTCTGCAGCCCGCGCATCCCGCAGCACCGAAGACCGCACGCTCACCCGTTAGGAGTAGGCGCACTTTCCCCGTTATCTACAACAACCCATGAGAATGTCCAGCGCAGACATCATGGGTTTAAACCCTACTGACCGCGTGATCAAATGTAAGTGCACTGTGTTGTGTACCTTTTTAAACGTACTCAGCATTTTAAGCATGCAGCGTTATGTGCGAATGTGCATGTTTCGCGATGATTCTGTTTCTGTGATGATGCGCTCTTAAGGAAAGTCTTTTTATCGAATATTTTTTTTAAAACTTCGTACGTCACGCATCAATGATTGATCAGTGATCAAAGGATGCTTCAGATGATGTGTTTGCATCCAAAAAAACCCTTTCCATTATATGAGATTGGCAACCCATTAAGGTTCCCTATATGCTCAGCGATGCTGATGCAGGAGAGTTATGGCAAGCCATTTTAACATGTTTTCCCTAAAACTTAGCAACATTTAGTAACTTAAAACTTACATTTATTTATTTTTGAAAATTAGTAACAAGTGCTTGTTAACTGCATTCTAAACTATAAAAATGACATTTAAAAGTTGTTTATTGGAGTAAGTTTTTCAAGAAAATACAAATTCACTTTTTCAATTTCAAAATTTAAAGTTCAACGTGTTCCTAACATTTCTATGCAATTGTGAAATTTAGTACCACTTTCTGAGTGAAAATTGTTTCTGCACATTGTTCAGTGTATTATTTGTTTTTTTGCAAGCAGTCACTTATCGCAATAGCTATCTCAAAAACAAAGGGAAATTATTTGTTAACTATTGAAATATGAATTTTACTAACAACTGAGGTAGTAACTAAATGTGTACTAGTATTTCTAATAAGTGCAATAAAACTGAAATACATTGAAATATTTTTTACGAAAATGTAAGCAAAACAAAGTTAATTTTTAAAAGAAAATTCTAGGCAGTGTTAATATAGGTACTAGAATATATATTACATGTATACATGTAGTTATTAAAACTAAACAGTGGTGACACAAATCTAAGCAACAGTTTTAAAGAAAAATAGCGAAACGGCTTGCCACATCTGTGGAGCGCATCGACGGATGCGCGCGCCTGCTGGCGGATGGGTGAACTGTTTTACAGTGCCAGGTTACCCGAGAGGGAGAGAGAGAGATAGAGGGGGGAGGAGAGCAAAAGAGAGAGATTAACATCTCGATCCAATGAAATATTTTTGGCAGTTTGAGGATGACAGCGAAAGGACGACTTAAAGGTAGCGTGGTTTTTGCATTGCATTCTTGCATTGTTTCGTGCATCTCCTTGCGCTCGCCCATTCGCATCTTTTACTCCAATGTCAGTGCGCCCGCTTGTCGGGTAGCTACCAGCGTCCGGATAACGAGGTGATCTCGCGAGTTACCGTATCGATTATGCGTGTAATGATGTAAAATGTGCAAAAGCCTCGAGACCCTGCACGAGTGCACTCTTGTCATGCGGGAAAAATGCGCTGAGATGCTCGCAATGTCAGTTCGTGCAGTGACATGCACATCATTGCATAGACGGCCTATGAGGGTATTTTAGTCTATCATTCCGAAGCAGTTTATCGATTCGTTGGTACAGCGTTACACACTGTAAACAAGGCTGCACATAGAGGATGCGCTGCATCCAGAAATCCCAGTGGCATTTAAGCGAAATGTTATTGCAGAAAAACAAGTTGCATTGCAGTACTATATATTTCATGTGATGTGATGCATAAATCCGTTAAGAGACTATGCAAAAACCCACCTTAACTAGCCTATACCAATGCATGCATGCAAAATGCAAAGCCATCTTTTGCTAGATTTCCAGTTTTTGCAATATACAAAAAAAAAAATAAATAACCATTAGTTGTGAAGATGTGGGCACTACTGCATCACTGGATGATGGCATATGTGTATGTGGATGTATAGTGTGGGCGGTTAGTGGAGAGAGGGGTTAATTAGACCTCAGCAATGCCTGTGCATACTGAAAAGCTACCCAAAAGCATCTATCCCCTGTGTATATGCGATCAATTTGTTTGGATTATTGAAAACAATAAAAGCGGACAGGGGAGGCACATTTAGGACCACCATAGTGTGTGAGCAAGAGTGGTTTGGGCAGAGAGAGAGAGAGAGAGAGAGAGAGGTGTTGTGTACTGTAAGGGCTATCCCTTCAACCCTGGAGTGTGGCCGCCTGTAATTATTTAGCAACATATGCCATTCTGCATTAAATAATCATAGTGCAGCATATGTGTCACATTTATGTAACATTAACTGTTAGGTATCTTGGCTACTAAGCTTTAGGGAAGGTCTGTGTGAGAGCGTGTCCAGATATAGCTGGCATACGAGGAAGGCAAAACAGCTAGTGTGAAGGTGAGAAAGGTATGAGGAGGACACAGCGGAAGTGAAAAACTGGAAACGTTTAGGAGAAAAGTGCAGTGGGTTGTCCTTGATAATAAAATCACCATGGTGCTTTTGATACATATTACTAAGATACATATCTAAAAATGCTACCATGTTTAGAAAGGCATGACATTACCATGGTACAGTTTTGCTACACTTAAAATATACCAAAAATTGCTATGATATTTTGGACATATACCATTTAGATACCAGGGTATAAATGTCAGCACCATGGCATATTTCAAAGTACTATGGTACTATTATCTGATAACATTTATGTGATCTAGTCTATAAACAAATATTGTGGTACCACCAATATTCAATATTTGGAGGATGGTATTCTTGACACGACTATTTCGATTTTCCTTGGTATAACATATCCAAAAAAGCTCCAGAGAATTTATACTGTGTCAAGAAAAAACAAAATATTGTAATACGATTACATTGAACTTTAGATAGCATTATACCATGGTGTTTTAGCTTAGAATATTGTATGCTTTCCATTATAATTTACATGTTACTCAAATAAACTTCAAATAATACTATGGTTTTACGATGATACTTTAATGTATTGTAATATTTTGGTACCAATGTTCAATGCTTGGAAGATGGAATGCTTCGGATAATTATTTAGATGTTGCTCCAAGATATCATCAATTGTACAACATCTAAAAAGCCAACAACATTATTAGTGTCATATTCATGAAAAATCATGGTAATACTAAAACACTGAGTTTTACCATGGAGTTTTTTAGTGTGGAAGATGTGTGCTTGGGATGAATATACATATAATGAAACTTGAAAGAATACCATGGTATTACTATAATGCTTGTTTATTTGTTCTAGTCTAGAAAGAGTGGTAATACTATGGAGTCAATGGCCATTGTTGGGAATTAGATTCCATAATTATTCAGATGTTGCTCCAAGTTATCTTATCATGGCACCATGTCCAAAAAACCAAAGTAACACTGTTGTACTATTTCCGTGGTAAAACTGTTGTACTTTTTGTACTCTCTTGTACTGCTAATTATTCTAGGGATTAACAGAGAGTAAAAGAGGTGCATAGAAGATGGCATGCTTAAGACAAACACAAAGTGAGTAAGCGAGTAGATTGCTTGAGATGATTTTGCTCATTTCCACAAGTTATTATGTGCTGCGTTCTCCGTGAGACAGAATGCGCCTCACTGCCATCTGTCTCCTCAAGGAATGTAGTAATGCGACAATAATGACTAGATTATTCTAATTGCATCATGGTGTATTTTTTATGATTGGTACTAATAGGTGTTCATGGCCCCTAGGAATGGAGACGTTTTGAAACAGGAATATATTATTTGCATGCAGTCATAAACACACACTTTCAAGGCATTATCGAAACGGCTTCGAAGATCGACATTTTTCTCCAGATTTCGTGTCTGTGTTAATTCATGCATGCCTCCTGCCGAGTGCCGACACGCAACATGAACGGGATGTTAAAGCCCAACACTGAAACTAAGAGAGAGTGTTGACATGAGCCTGGCGATAAATGAAACGAGAGCAGGTGAAAGAAAAGAGAGGGGGAATGTGTGAAAAGTGCGGAGGATGGGAAGTGGGAGAGACGGGGAATTAGGCACTTGACAGCAGATAGATGGATGGATGTGCATGCGCTTGAGTCCCAGCAATCTCTTTCTCTCGCACACAGGGGCAAACGCTCAGGCAGTGTTTGGAATTGGATTCTAGAGTACTGCATAATGCACAGTATATACTGGATATTGCTAACTGTGTTCAAAAAAATGTATGTGGACATTATGCAATTCTAATCAAACTTAGGGTGTTTATCATACTCGGAGAAAACTATCCTTTAACATTCCATTTATTTTCAAAGCATTTTATAGTGGATTTGGATTATAATAACCTGATCTGTAATGGATACTTTTGAGTGAATGTCTGAATGGCGTAGCTAACTGAACTATGCTAACTAACCAAACTAATGTGGCAAAATACATATAAATAAAAGTACTTTTTAAGGAACAATAGTTTAAAAACTAGGAAAAATTTGAAGCATGAAGGCTTAAATGCAAGACTGTTTTAATCACATGACATAATTAATAACAGAACAGAACTGCTAAACAAGATAACAAGACAAATGGACATGAACCATTAAGAGTACAGAACTAACTAGAGGCTAAGGTTTGATTACAAACTTTGGTGTTGGCTGGCAAGCCAGACTCGGCATCCTTGGGGCAAAAGAGCCAGAGCACTTGTGTGTCCAGCATTCTTGAGCAGCACCACTGCAAAAAACGCACAACAGTAATAGTTTTCACGTTTGTCTGTGGACCCTTGCTAATTTCCGTTTTAATAAAGGCTAGGCTATGAAATGTTTTCCATGTTTTCTATTTAAAAGTATAAGCATAACGGTTTGTGTAGATAATGCAGTTACACAATGAGCATGTCTCTTTTCAAGTCCTTATGTGAGTGCTATTACATGCTCTATATGGAAATAGATACATAACATGCGTCTCTTTTTCAGTTTAATGTACATTAAGTTACATTAAGTATTAAATATTAAGTACAACACCTGAATTTAGCTCTTGTTGTGTTCTAATGGGTGGACTGCATGCAATTGCTGGAGCATTTGAATTAAAAAGCGTCTAGAACAAGTATGAACGCTGTGGTTTTTTGACCGTGCACCGTTCTCTGGCTAGACAGTTATTTTAATGAACCCTGACCCCGGTAATAATCAAATATGTTGGTTTGCCTGTGTGAATAAAATGTATTCATATATTTGTTTGCATTTTTATCCTATTTAAACCAATTCAAACGAGCTCGTCCTGCTGGTGGTATTGCACATTTTTTCTCATCCAATGTAAGTCTATGGGACATTTTTCATAAAAAAATAAAAAAAATAACAACAAAACTGTAAGTCTGATCAGTCTGAAAAGATATAGCACACGTCTGGACATCAGTTAGGGGCTTGTGACATTAAAGCCCTGGGAGGAGTAGCATTTTAAAAATTTGTGTCCCAGAAAAAAAAAGGAATGTATTAAAAAGAAACTTAAATATACGTCAGCCAACATAATAATGAGAAAAGCCAATGGATACATGACATGAGAAACAAACTGGAATAGGAGGTCACATGACATGAATCAGGAAACATAACTAATACCAAACTAAAAGATATGACATAAAAGACATGGCTTGATACACCTGAACTGAAAACATCAAACATGAACAAAAACCCTAGACAGTTATAAATAGCATAAAGTATATTTTTCAGATCGGTCCCACCGGTGCGCATGTGCAGTCTTAAGTGTATGCGAGTCTCAGGTTTCTATGGGAACCAGAGCTTCTAATGGCAGTGACTCTTTTATTTAGAAGGCAGGACTAGCCGTCATATTGCGCATTGCGGTTTCTCCTATTCATTAACTTTGTCACATGACCTCATTACATGCATGTTTGATCCTCCTGGGATGTTCCTGCTTATGAGTTTGAAAATCTAATTTTTGATGTAATTGTGTTAGTTTCATTGATATTGTTTTGGGGGAAAGAATCAATGCATTGGCCAATTTCAAATTTTCTTTCACATTTTTTTCATGCTATTGACAAAAAACATTTAAGGAAAGAAAAAGGCACATTACGCATATAGCTGATACATTGTCAGAGTATTTAACATTCTTCTTCTGCCACAGAGAACAACTTAAAAAGTCAGACTCTTTTGCTGATAATTATAAAATGTAATGGTTTATGTATGCTGTATTAGCATATTACAGTAAATGGAGTCAAACTGGAGGGGTTTTTTTGCATTTTTTATCCAGTTTTCTATTATTTTATCTTAACTTTTGGCAGTCTGTTCAAGTGACGAGGCCAGAAAAAGATGTAAAGCATTGCAGCTGATAATATTCGCCTGATTTGTCACACAGAAGGTCAAGTACACTGCACTCAGTACTCAGTGCATTGCATACTGCAGTACTGTTTTGTATAATGCACATTTTGGCAAATGTCGTAGGTCATCCATCTAGGTAGTTCATGCATACAGAAAATTTGCATGCTGCAGCAGTGAACATCCTGCATACTGCCGATATATTAAGACTAATACTGTAATATGAAGTATGTAGTATGCCATTCCGAAACACTTTTGTTCTGCTTTTTGCCCCGTGTGCGCTTTATTAAGGACTAAAGTGCTGCCCATCTAACCAGATACTGAGCTAATCAACTTCATCGCCCACCTGGATGATGCAATGGAGAGAGAGTGAGAGAGAGGCAATCTCGCATAAAATGCTGTGATACAGGACTGCAAGAAAATGATGAAATGATGTTTCCTCCCACACAGATGCACAAACACACACAGACACACACATATGTTACGGGTCACTAGAGACGTTAACTTGAGCACACACACACACACACTGATACATACAGATGTTTGTAATGGAGATCGCTCACACGCTTGACCACCTTCACACACCGCAATCTGTGTCTCTCTCTCTCTCTCTCTCTCTCTCACACACACACACACAGAGGATGGAAAACAAAATGCTGTCATCTGTGCCCTGGGCAGGACCTCCAGCTAAAATCAAACTCACTCCTAGTCTGTCATCCATCATTACTTTTCATGTCGTAACTCCCTTAGAAATAGTACAATTCTAACATTGTTTACTTGTTTACAAATTATGATATGGTTGCACAATTCATTGCAATAAAGCAAAACTCATGATCTAAAATTCATGCCCCAGTGCACCAGCAGTTGTCAAATAAAAGGGCTTACACAAAAATAAATGTAAAAATAAATAAAGTTTTACAGTTGTATTGTAAAATAAAATAATTATTATAGTATTAATTACTATAAATATTGTATGTATCATCGACATATTACAATATTAATTTATTTGTTAATAAAAATAATAATATATAATCACAAAATATTGGGTCAAATTATGCAGCCCAACAAACAAGTACAAAGCAACCTGGAACTTGCTCGTCTGTCTGTCTGTTTATTTGTTTGTTTATGTATTTATTTAAATCACACCTCAATTTTCATGAATAAATTAATATATAATTCATTAAAAAAGTTATATAATGACATTTTCCCTAAATCATGCAGGCCCATGTTATAATTTCCCATAAAACAGTGTTTATTATTATTATTATTATTTAATAATACAATTACAATATATTTATATTATATGTGTATTTTTCAATACATAATCACAAACTTTGGGGGCCAATTTGAGGTGCCCATCAAACAAGAACAGCTAACTTGAGGTTTTACTATTTTTGTTGTCATCATATTTAAAAAACATGAATCCGTTTTTATAAGAAAATGCACAATTTGATATTACTCCCAAATTGTAAGCCTTACTATATTCTGATTATCTGTAAAGCAGCATCAGAATATGTGTTTTTGTGTTTGACGAACAAAACATAACAACATACAGGACTGTCTCAACATGAGGGTGAGTAAATAATGCCAGATTGTTCATTTTTGGCAGAACCGCTCCTTTAAACTGACACTAGACCTGGATGAGAATGCAGCAGGGCGGCTGCCAGGAAATTGTAGGATATTCCAAATCATTAGTGCACAACACAGGATGTGGACCAGGGTAAAAATAACATGCCGCCATATACAGATACCCATACGCAGATCTGGTTCAAAACAGACCAAAGGTGAAACTAGGAGGAAGAGTGGAAAAGAGAAAGAATGAGTGTGACTAAATTTAGCCTCTTTAACATAAATACTTTGGGTGTGAGTTTGGAGCACAGAGGACACAGTGGATAGCGCAGAGCTGAGACCTAATGAGGCCACGCCAAAGCAGGAACGCTTCTGTGATCCAGAAATCCAGTAGAACGGATCTTTATCCTGTATTTACTGCTACCTAAGTGGATGACCTCATCATTTCTGGCCTGCCAGTCAACCCAGTTCACGCTGCCGATTGGTTCATCAGTGTGTTTGTTATCTGAAAGTCCTGCCTTCTGCTGTTGTGCACGTGCAGATGGCCCCTTCATGTGTGAAGCATGAATTAATTGTGCAACATCAAACATCGCTTGTAAAAATCCCTCTGTCAAAGGCGCGTGACGCTGTTACCTTATCCCCATCTGGGTCAGGCGCGACTTTCCCTCTTATCTATCCCTTTAGTCAATTTTCTCTATTCCCATTCCAACAGTATATTTTCTTTCTCTTTGTCTCATCTTGATACAGAATTCTGGGATTGTCAGAGGACATGGCGGCTGTATTTTTGAAGCTTGTCTGTAGTGACAATACAACGCTTCTGTCTGACACACAGTGAAATGTGTGTTACAGGTCTCAGGGGCTGAAACAGGGCCGTCCCATGGTTGTGTGATCACAGGATGATGTATTTCAGATTGTCAGCAGTTTAATTACAGGATGTTGCAGCTTGCACACTGGAAGCGCTTCTGGAACAGCACCGTGGGTGTCTGATGGTCTTCGCTTGCTGCAGTTACAGCTGCTTCAGATCGCACAAGTTTGTTGTTCGACATCACAAATCTCTGAAATTCTTTGTCCTACTTCCCCCCCACCTAAGCCAGAAGTGAACATCCGCAGCAGCAGTGTTGTATTTTACAGTGAGTTTGCTAATAATCCAGTATGGCTTCAGTACGACCTCATTACAGAAAAACTGTGCTTCTGCAGAAGTTACTGTGCCTGAATCATACTGTGCCTCATGTACCTGTGAATGAGTAGTCCAAAGTCTGACATGGCTGAATTTATCATTTAGGTTTAAAAGTTTCCATATATATATATATATATATATATATATATTAGAGCTGCACAATTCTGGATAAAATGAGAATCACAATTTTTTTTGTTTAGAATAAAGTTCACAATTCTCTCATGATTCTTATTTTAAAGATTTACCCCTGAACATTAGGTTATCAAACAGCAGTAAAACCGCAGTAAAATAATATATAATACTCTTTGCTTTAAATTTAAAGAAATGTAATGAAACATTATGTAATAATGTAAAGAAAAAAATTACCATTAAAGATTAAGAAATTAAACATAATTATATATACATATTATTTATTTAATTTTTTTTATAAATGTGCCTATTATATTGTTTGTTTAGTAATTATAGATGTGAATTGATGTAAGACAAATTATATATAACACAGCTAGTGCATTAGAATAGTGAGTCCTTTCTATTTTTTCAGAGCCCAGAGGCCTATTTGAAATAGAGGATGGATACCCGACATGACCAAAGCCCGACGGTACCCGTGCCTGTGTTATAATGGCGCTTTTTGCCCCGTGTGCACTGATGCTCTCATCTCTTGACATTTCCGAATGCCTTCCTACGGTTGCTTGATAAAAGCAGGCTTTCCACACAAAAAAGTGCATGTGTCATTAGTATGAAAAAAAAATTAGATCGGACTGGGATCGAGCTCGGACATAAATATCTTAATGCCTGTTGGGCTCAGGTCGGGTTAGGTTACTGCTCTGTCAGATGCAGGCCGGACAGAAAAAAGTGGCCCGATTTGACTCTAATTTGAACCCCCAATCTGAGTTATTAATTTTACTGAATGATAGATTACAATCAGAGATTAAGTTAATATAGCCTATTCAATGTAGCATACTGTAGTACAAGTTGTGATTCTGTTGCGTGCGACAAATGCTGCCAGTATAAATCTGATACAACCAAAAATAAAACTTTGTCATTACTAGCATTTCTTTATTTAGTAGAACACAAAAGCTTGTAAAATGTGTTAGTAGTTTTCTTTATCCACAATCAAATGACAATCAAAATCTAATATATTTTGGAATGCACCATGCATCATAGCAGAGAATCATACAGGGTTGAACAGACATGACTAAATAATTTTTATCTGTTAAACTGGCTAAAATGCTACTATGCAAAACACAAAAACTATACTAATGCTAGAAGTTTTTTTTTTTTACTTTGATATCAGTTTTCATTCATTCAGTATATTCTTGCATTCATGCATAATAAAATGTTTAAGTTTTAAATTGTAAGTAAATACTACCGTACAAAACTTTTGGAAAAAATGTTACAAGGCTACATTTATTTAATTAAAAAATACAGTAAAAACTGCAGTATTGTCAACTGTTATTCTGATTTAAAATAATTGTTTTATGTTTTATTATATTTTAAAATGTAATTTATTCCAAAGCTGAATTTTTAGCATCATTGCACATGATCCATTAGAAATCATTCTAATATGCTGATTTTTTTACTTTTGCCAGTATTTCCAAAATGACCATTTATTCATTGAAATTGAATGCTTTGAACAGTAGTGTATATTGAAAAGACTATTTGCGATATTTGCAAAAGTAACTTATTGTATTTATTATATTTAAGTACCAAAAACAAAAAAATCTGAACTGATAATCAGTGTACGTGAGTGTTTTATACAACAGCATTTCACACAGCTGTGTAATGGTACAGGAGGTTTGAAGTGGTTCTAATGCAGGTGTGTGCATTATAATCACCACAAAGCACTGTATTTTGTGCCAACTCAACAGATATTGCTTATACCTATGCTGGAGAATCATCAACAGGAGACTGCATTAAAAATCTCTGAAATGGTGCATGATGAAGCTGCAGCCAAGAAGAGTTTGTAGCTTACTCGTTTTAAGGCAGGAAAGAAAAGAACAGCTTACAAAAATGTCCGCTATAGCACTCCTAGTGGCAACACTGGGAATACATCTTGTACTTGAGGTGTGAATTACACACCGACACCGACACTTGTCAAATCATGTTTAGTGTAGCTAGAAGTGTCTGTATTCATGTACTTTAGAGTATGCCTCGACTAGTGCTGTCAAAATTAGTGTGGCGATTAATTTAGTTCATGACGATTTACTGCTAATCACAACACCAGCTTTACTGACAAGATGCGCAGCCCTATTTGTAGCTTTAAGGATTCCTCTTTATTTAATTTAGGATTTAATGTTTGGTAGCTTTATCTATTTCTGTAAATTTCTAAATAAATAAATATAAAAAATGTACTGTACGTGTTTTCTACATTAATTTAATTGAAAGATTGAATGTGAAATTATTGCTATATAAAAGTATTTTTAAAAACTTTAATGTAGGGTGTGATTAATCACAATTAATTTGAGAAATATTCTTTTGAGATTAATTAATAAATGTTTTTCGATTGACAGCATTAGTACCTTAAACCCCTAAAAAACACATTACATTACCATAGTATTACAGCATAGTCAGTATGATTACCACTTAAAGCGCTCCTACTGGCAACATTGAGAATGCAGCATGTACTTGATTTGTGAATTGCATGCTTACACATTGATACATGTGACATTAATTTTAGCATATCTATAAGAATCTAAAATCACACACTTCCCAGTATGTTTCAAACTAAAGTACTTCAAAAAGGAATCATGTTTAGCTAACATGAATCTTTACAATGAAAATCTAGTCATCGTAAAGTTGGGTTGTTGGTTTGTTGAGAGACAGCAAGCTCATGGTGTTTAAGCTTTGGTGTTCAATCAACAGTTTCTCCTCCACAGCAGGGGTTCAGACTCAAACCTTTGGGGTCAGGACGGGGCGAGGACAGGAGTGTATGGTCAGGGAGGAGAGGGAATGAAAGAAAAAGAGAGAGGCTCTAGCACAGCTGTGACCTGAATGAGTCCCTCCCCTCGTACCTCTGGGGTCCGGGAACAAGCGCGAGCCTGTCAGCGGCCTACTTTCCCAAAGTATGATTCTAGGCCATTATCTGTGTTACCACTGGTGGGGCTCCAGCGGGCTCAACGGATCCGCAGAACAATCCTTTTCAACGCCCGTAAACGCGCGAGGGAGGGCTGGCCGTTTGGAAGTGTTACTCTGAAAGGAACGTATCTTACAGGAGGGAGTCAAGGTGAGGTCGACTACTGGGAGCAGGAGGACAGAGAAAGAGACAGAAATAGAGTTAAAAGGAGAGAGTTTATCAACCAAACTACTTCACATTGTGGTTTGACTGCTGTTCATTGATTTGTTATATAGTGCAAAGACATTTTTTGGTACATACAAGTTTGACCCGAGCCTATAAATAAATACTTTGTTCTTTGAAGCCCTGTTTACAATAGTGTGCTTTTACTTTAAAACGCATAACTTTTGATACAGTTACTTCTTTCGTTTACACTACTGCAGTGTATTCCACCCTCGAAAACTTCGACTTTTGAAAATGTTGTAGAAAGCATTTTAGTTTGAGAACTCCAGGGTTGTATTTCAGTGTAAACAGACCACATGGAGGCTTTTGAAAAAAGGTGGCATGGCTGCCAGGGCCGGCCCTGGCAAATTTGCTGCCCTAAGCGAGATTTTACCTGGTGTCCCTTACCTCACAAACCATTTCACCAATAATCATTGTGTTCAAACATTCACGCAGACACGCAGCTTTGTCTTGTTTTTTATATTTCTTTTGGAAACGCTAAAAAAATGAATTTCTACAACCACGCAACCCCACCCCTAAACGTAACCGTTACAAAAAAACAAGACTTAAAAGGTTTTATGAGCACATGCGTTCTCTGGATTCGAACCCATGATCGGTTGGTTCCGGTCTTATTTTCTAACTTTGACGCTCACACCGCCGCCGTGAGCCAGTGAGCAGCGGCGCATCTTGGACTGCAAGAGCATCAAGGAGAGTTGAAATCAGGTCAACTTTATGGTAATGAGCTATGACATAGTTCGGCGGCAACCAATCGGAATGTAGAAGTCCACTGCTTTAGCAAATTCCTGTAGCTATTAGTTGTATAACTTATTTGCTCCCCAATCACAACAACCTGATCCTCCATCACGATCTAAATTTAATAAGAACGTGCAAAATACTATTTATAGGGAATGCAATTGATTTGCTCAAAACAACACTGATTTGACCAATTGCATTACGCTAACGTTACACTTCATCCGGTAGGCTTCACACAAACTAATTAAATTTAAAACCAAGACTAGTAAATGCCTCCTATAATATTAAAATTAGAGTAGCAATTAACCATGAACATAAAAATGACACACCACACAAAAGGCTTTTAATTGAAAAAAGTTCTCTTCATCGATCAATTTCTTACTTTTACATACAATATATTTCATGAAGTTAACCCTCCTTGTGGTCAGTCTGCACAAGTTTGTTTGATTTGCGGCCCCTTTAAATACAAGACAAGCATTCAATCTACATCAGAGCGTCCAAAAAACTCTGTACAGCGTCGTTGGCAGCGGCGGTGTGAACGCACAGCAACGCATCTCTCTACAAACGTAGCTACATAAATTAAACTGAGAAACGTGCATCTTTAAAGTCGATTCTACTTAAAATCTTAATAAACCCAATAAAATATATTAAAAAAAAGATTTCTTCAAATTAGCCAGTTCAAATTAAAAATGCCACAAATCCCTGAATACTACACAACTTGTAAAATATTATTAAAATTACACGATTATAAAATCGTAGATCTCTGGAACTCCAGACATTTTAACATTTTGAACTAGACTTAACACTTTTATTTTTGATGCAATAAATATGATGAATCGTTTGACAGCACTAGTAAAAACTTTTATTATTCTACAAAAAATGTCTGTCACTGGTGATCAGTTTAATATAATGTCCTTTAAAAAATCTTACTGAATCCAAACTATCAAAATATCAAACAATAGTCAATCAATTTAACTACCCACATGTTCCACTAAGGTTTGACAAGCACAATACTAAAGCCTACTCTTTGCATCTTAACTGAGATTGTTATCTATACAGATGAAAACAGGATGCAGGAACAACACCAGTAACTCAATTAAGAAAATAAATAAAGTACATTTCGGTTTCCAGATGAAAATTTTGCTGCTCCTGACAGGATGAAAAATGGCACTACAATACAACAAAAGAGCTACATCTTCTTCATAAAACTTTAAGTACAAGGTGGCACTGTTCATAAAGCACCAACTATATGTCTGCTGTTTGTGGG
The DNA here is from genome assembly GCA_032361065.1 of Enteromius trimaculatus. NCBI lineage: Eukaryota > Metazoa > Chordata > Actinopteri > Cypriniformes > Cyprinidae > Enteromius > Enteromius trimaculatus. Next base: position 6,590,322 of record JAUMHP010000065.1, read on the forward strand.
ATTCATACACAGGCATGTTGTTTATCTCGATTTCCTCACAATTGAAAGCTAGTTTTTTCCATTTTTTTTTGAACAACATGGTCTTTTTAAACGCTTCTTGCACTCGCTCTGGATTGTATGTCTTCATTGTACAGAAAAGAGCAGCATAAACACTCAACAAAATGTCTCCTTTTTCTTTGCATGGAACAAAGCAAGCCATACAAGAAAGTGAATAAATGTGAGTGTGCCAAGATATCAAATTCTGCAAAATATCAGTCAGAAATGAGATGTGAGCAGTCAGAAATGTTTTTTGTTGTTGTTGTTGGTTTGTGAATGCATTTGAGGCTTTTGTGAGTGTATTTGTATGTGTGCATTTGAGTGAGAGAGAGGGATCAGAGTGTGTGTGTGAGTGTGTGTTTGGTCTCCTGCTTGTTTTTTCAGTCTCTAGTAGATGCAGAAGGAGTCTCAGCATCTGTCTCAGCAGCTGGAGGGTGTCACACACACACATACACACATGCTCTCACACGTGGGTCAGTTAGCCTGACCGCACACTGCCGCTGCTTGTCCTGCCTTGACCTGCTCTATCACACGCACACACACATGTGGAGAGCGTGCAGGCTGTCAAAGGGCTAGAAGGAAGTCTGACAGAGAGAAGAAAATAAAGGCGCAGCGAGTATTCATAAAATGCTGATATTAAATTTCCATGCCAGAGGTCAAAGGTCAACACCAATGTTGACACAGAGCAGATGGCAGCTCTGTACTGGCACTGCTGATCACAATATGCAAAAATGTGTAGGCCTTTGTGAGTAGCTGACAAAAAACACATCTCCTATTTTAGGCAGCATTTTGATCATTTCTTGAATTATTTTTTATATATTTTTAATCTTCTTGTTTTTAATTATTGTTTTTTTTTTATTAATTAGAGGTTAATATTTTTAAATATATATTTATTCACTATTTTAAATGAACTACTAAAGAAAAAAATATTTAGAATTGTATATATTATATATATATTAAATATGATCTATTTATCATTTACTCACCATCTTTATTTAATCAGTTTTGGACCACTTAAAATAACATACTGATGCCAAAAAAAACCAGTTAATACTTAAAATCTACAAAATTTTCATTCT
>JAUMHP010000065.1:6609671-6625390 GCA_032361065.1 Enteromius trimaculatus
TATATATAGTAGTTTATTTAGTTTTAGTTATTTTAGTATTTTAAGTTAAATTATAAATAAAATTAATAAATAAAAGTACAATAGATTATATATTTTTATATTTTATTCTATTTTAGTTTACTTTATTTAAAGTAATGAATATGTTTTTTTGGTACTAATAATAAAATAAATATTTACAAATTTTGATATTACATTGTATAGGGTTCTTTTATGCAATCATCAGAGCTATTTGCATCTTTGAATGTGCATAAGATATCGCTACGAAAACATGCAAACAAAAACAAGTAGGACTATTACTTAAAGATGTTTTAAAAACTTCTCAATAAATGCTGGTGAAAAATTCCTTGCTTCTTCCAGTGAAATAGCTCTCCCCTGACTTACTTGTTTTACTTTTCAGGTCCTGCGGCAAAACAAATACACTGAATGAGAAAAACAAGTTCAAACAAGTCATGATGACACGATGAGGTGATGCGTAACACTGGAAATGGTCATTTAAGCTGAATCACTAAACTGCTTCTTTTACTGTAAAAAAAATACGGTAACAATGTTTTACGGTTTTAAGTTAAATTTACAGTTATATACCGTAATTTCATTAACTGATATATTGTTAATATACCAATTAAAGTACTCAAATCTGTTTTGTAGCTTTGAAATACAGTTATACACACCAAAAACAGGTGATGGTGAGAAAGTCAAACAATGAACCAAAGCCCATCACAAGCAGCTTTTAAATATGAACATATATAGAAGGTGCTCAGTGTGATTCACACAAACACTAATTAAACTCATTAAACTGAAATATGCAATAAACATTCATTTAACAACATTACATGTTATACACAACCCTAATAAACATAACTGATAAGAGAAAACTAAGAAGAAACAGAGTTATTAAAAAAAAAAAAAACATCAAATTGAAACTAAATTTTAAATGCAATGCAGGGAATTCTGGGAACTTTTTCCCTGTAAATTTTACAGGAATTTACCATAAACCATTTAACAGTTTTTAATTTATTTTTTTAAATATATGCAGTGTTTGTATTTATATATACACAATGAATATACATAGTAAACACATTGTTAAACAAAAACTTTCATTTATATTATATTATTTATGGTGTAAAATCACGCAATCACATTTGAGCTTTTTTATTCATTCAGTATATTAATTATTATTTTATTTACAGTTTATACAGTATTTCATTAATCATTCATTCATTAACATTTTAGATGTAGTTTTTCCAGTTAATATCAGTCCATGAATATTTAGCAGACAGTTCTGGAAATATTAGAGCAAAGTTTGATGATTTAGTTTAAAAACAACTTATGGACAAAGAAAGAAATTAATCTTAATCTTAATTAATTAGGAAATTATAAAATAACAATTTTATTACATTTAAATCATAATTAATCTTAATCATATTATTATTTTATAAATGCAAAAATAAATGTACAGTGTTTAGACTGAGGTTTTTCCTACAAAGTGATCCATACGCAGCTGACTGAAAGAACATGTCCGTCAGGTTTTGATTTGACAGTGATGGTTAAACTGTCACAGGTTTCACTATCATCTGTGATCAAAATCAACAAAGACTATAGTCATGAGGAGCTGTGAACTGGAAAGAGCTACAGATATTTTAAAGCAGTCTAACAAGTCTAATCTAAGGTCATATGAATGTGTTAACAGCTGATTCGGTGAAGACACACCCATTTTCTGGATGTTTCATTACGAAAGCACTCTATGGTCAAAGGTTTCCAAACAGTTTAATCATCCTTGCTCGTTCACCCTCTCAGTAAAACATATACGAGTTTGTGGTTAATTTATTCTCATTAACATAACTTCTGGAAGGCGCTTCTACAGAAGTCTCTTCTTCCTTGTTGTAACTTCTGCATGCTTGAGTGGGGCAATGTGGCGTCACAGCATGACCGTTTAGTTAATGACAGATAACAAAGGTGAGGTCACAAGGAAAAGTCCCTCATCGTGACTCAGAGACAGACAGATGGCAAACAGACAGTGATGCCAGTAAATCTGTAAAATAGTTTCTAGATCGTGCAGCAGATCAGACAGACTTAAGTCACAGATATGCTTTCTTTTGGTTTATATTGAATAATTTACTTCATTAAGACATTTCTCTGTGAAAACTGTCAGAAAAAGAAACTTAATGTTAAAGAAAATTTATGTTAAACTGTAAATTAGCAGTAAATAAAATCTTAACAGGAAGTAAACAGGTTCTGTTGGTTTATTAATTCAATGTAAATTGTAATAAAGGTGTAAACGTGTTTCTTGGGTCATACACCTTTCATAGAGAAGGCTGCTGAACTGGATTTTACTGACCGGGTGTTTGTCTTTCTGGTCATGTGAGTCTCACCTGTGAATAATCACACCACATGTCGTCTAAATCATTTTCTAGAAATCACATTCTTAGTGCAACACATACTTGTCCTTTGCATACTTGTGCATTTATTTCCATGTGTGATGTCAATTTGAATCACCTGTCATAAAAAAAATAATACATATGATTTTCTGTTTATTTACTGACCTTTACATTAAATTTCTTTTTTTCATTGATAAATTGTTAAGATAATATTTTTTTTTTCATGTTCATCTTAAATGTAATATTCCCATAATTGTCTGTATAGGCTAGTATTTGATGTTACATGTAAAATAAGTAAATGCATATATAAATGCATAAATATACAAGGAAGCAATGCAGGACTAGTTAATTTGGGGAAAAGGTCAAAGTAGATAAAACATTTTGAAAAAATAAAAAGTAAAAAAAATATAAAATAAATAAATACACAAATGGTGAATATATAGGGCATGAAAGAATTTAGAAAATAATTTGAGAAACATGCAAACAAATTAATTAATAATTTAATGAATCAATCAATAAATATTACAGGACTTCTTAAAGTTAATTTCAAAACGTTAAAAGTTGAATAAAAATTGTGACCTAAAATAAATAATATTGCTATAATAGATTATCGAAATTCGTAAAATAACGTAAAAACGTTTGCTAAAATTTAATCCGAAAAGTGAATGTCTATGTTAATTCGTCAGCTACTGTTTTTTCAGTATAGCAGAAACGCAAGAAGCCGGTGTGATTGCATGTGTTCGCAGCCGGCGTCTGGTCTGACTTCACCTCTCTCGGGTTTGCGTAATGTAGCCCATCCCACAAACTTCAGCTGATGCAACGTTACAGCGCTACATAAAACCGGCTGCCGCGGGAGAGCGACACATTCAACCTCTCGCATTCATGGAAGGAACACAAAAACACTCATTGGAAGAGTTGGGCGAGCTGTCGGGGAAATACTCGGAGGAAATCACGTTAAAATGGTCTATACACAAGCCCTCGTGTTCGGGATGTCCGTCAGGAGCGAGCAGGAAAACCTAGCTGAGGAGCTGAGCTTTCTACAGCACTTTAGATCCGACAGAGACAGCGTCAAATACTGCGGCAGACTCATGAAAGCACACAGCTCATCGAGTAAGTATCCTATTTCAGTCGTAAGAGAAACCGGGGCAAGTTGTCACAGCCAGGCGAAATCTCTTAGTAAAAAAAGTCACAGCTAAGTTTTGGTTTTGTAATAATCAAGCTAAGCTCACAAATGTTAGATTAAAAGCATAAAAGTTCAATGAGCACTGATCTCAGGTTAAGTCACGTGTTTTGTGTAGGTCTGTAGTTGTATTTATTTTATATACTTCATTGTGACAACTTACCCCTTACAGTGTACTACACCTTTCTTTACATGTTCAAAACTTTTAGATCAGACGCATGACCGTTTATGAGCAGGGCTGCACATTGGTCCAATTTTCCAAAATTGCAAAACATTAGCTCATCCCACTAAAGTCCATGGCAGCTTAGATCAGCTGATGACACACTATCAGAGGCTGACGGTGTTAGTTTCTTCATCCTAATCTAATGAGCCACTGGTCACTATCAAACTGCTGAGGCGTAAATTTCCTGTCCGGTCAGCTGAGCCTGACGTGTTCCTCCTATTTACTCATTCACAGGTCTGGGGTCTGAGTGCAGTTTGGAAGAGGAAGAAGGAGAAGACGCATGTCTTCAATTCGACCTGGCCAAACGCATTGAGAAGTGCCTCTATGAGGCCAAAGGAGCCAGTCTGAGCTGCCAGGAGCTGCGTCTGCCCAGGCGTATGACCACTCGCATCGCCCGAGACATCCTGCGCTCATCCACAAACGAGCCGTGTGGGATACGAGGTGCGCTGATCAACATGTTCATGGAAAGCAAGGGCACACTACTGAAACTAGGCACCGTTATTCCCGATCAGAGTCTCACGCCCACTTTCGAGGTCTCGGTGGTCCTGCAGCCTGATCTGGGTAGATGGCCTCCACTGAAGATCCTGTTCGGGGGTGGGAAGGTCTTGAGCCTCAGACGGGAATATCGACTGGTCAAGCGGAAGCTCTACTCGTCAGCCACTCCTACTGTACTTGAGTTTTATTAAAAGTTTGGTATTAAGAGGAAAAAAGGAGAAGACTATGCCTGAGGTCTTGGAGGAAGAGGACAGCTTTAGGAAAAGCTCACTTTGCACATTATGATTATTATATTATCTGCATTATGTGTGCTTAAAATATCATTTATATACATACAAATAGTTGTAACATACAATCTATGGTTATGCACTGTCAAATGTTTGGGCTCAGTAAGATTTATACATGTTCTTTAAAGTCTCTGTGCTCACCAATATTGGTTCATTGGATCTTATTTAACCTGGGATTTAACACTGTTGTAGACATTGCCAAATCTTGAGGTTTGTGAACACTACATGTCAGGTGGCATGGCACGTGAGATCAGATCATCTTTGTATGACTATGACGGGTGTGTTGAGACAGCAGAATGTTCAGTTTCAGTTCTCCACTATTGTATAGGGTGGTTCACATGAATCGCACCACTGGTACATGTTGACGTCATTAATGGATATGTAGTGGTTTTGTACAGGACAAGCTGGTATTGTCCTCCCAGTCAAGACTTTCTACTGAAATGTTATTGTTTGAAAGCACAAGTTGAATAAATTATTGCTAAAACGTCTTGTAATTGCTGACTCATGTTTTATTAAAACATTTCACGACACAATATACAAAAACACTGTACACAAAGACCCTGTACAAAACTATATGTTCTTTCTAAACACAAATTAAGTCTCAAGAACAAAACAAACTCGATATAGTACAGTAGGCCTTTAACTGTAAACCAAAGCATCCATAATCCTGACTATAGGCAAAAATCAATTTAAAATACTTCAGATCCATCTTCATTACTATAGAAGCTAAATGTTACTGCTCCTTCCTCCGTCGTTCAGCGTTCCACATCATCTCAAACTGATAAGGCGATAGTAATCTTCGTTTTAAACAATGGCTTGTAAGTTTCATTCTTAGCTCTAGAAAATGACATTCTGATTTCTAACCGCCCAGTGGTCATGACGGTGTTACATTCAGCTTTTTTTTATTTAAAGGTCAGTGATGAAAGCTAAATTTGACATCAACACTCGTAAAAATAAAGGTGCTTAAAAAGGTTCTTCACAGCGATGCTACAGAAGATTTTTGCTTCAACAAAGACCCATTCTTTAAAGAACCATCTCTTTCTTTCCCTTTTTATATTTTGAAGAACCTTGTTTCTCCACAAAGAACCTTTTGTGAAAGAGAAAGGTTCTTCAAATTTCAAAGGCTCTTTATGGAACCATCAAAAGCACAGTGAAGCACCTTTATTTTTTACAGTGGTCAAAAACTTTTAAGTATCTCCTCTAAACGCAAAAACACAATGTCAGTTTGTCCTGTCCTGTGAGGCTTTTTATCAGAGCACACTTTTTCAAGTCAAGGACTGAAGGGTTTCTGTGAAAGAAGGTCAAGCCTTTAAAATTTCCCTTCTTTCTGTGTCCTTCTGTAATTAGACTGTCGAATTGCTGTGTCAAGCCACCGAGGCATTGAGTAACTAAACTTAGCCAGAATGTCTTAACAAAACAGGGAAATAAAGCCTATTTGAACTTCCGTAACAGCTGCAGTGTGACATCTCAGTTCACTTTTTCATCTTCATATCAGCCTCAATGGCACTGCGGCGCCCTCTGGTGCCTCCATCCTGGAAGAGCAGAGAAGCAGGCCAGCCATGAGAAAATGCAAACAGCCTGTCATTCACTGCCCTAACACACCAGACCATTAGTGTGAGAAACTAACTACTTTGACCTGAGAACAGGAAGTGTGTGTGTGTTTCCAGAACAAGCACTTCATTTTAAAGAGGCAGCAATTCAGAAATGAAGGGTATTGAAGGGTATGCCTAAAAAGCTAAAAAAAATTGAATAGCGACACAACAGAAAAAAAACCAAACAAACAGAAAAAGGAAGTGCAAGTAAACGTGTTAATAGTCAAAAGGTGCTCAAGGACATGTTGTGTCATTTTTGGGAGATTCAAAAACTCAAACCAAACGTTCTCCCTTCACCATCATGTCCCACTATATAATGATTTAAACATCTCTTATGCTCACCAAAACTATTCCCTTTGATTACCAATGCAACCTAAATTCTGGGAATTTAAAGACTTTCAAATCACATGAACCAATATTTTATTCACAATAGAACACAGAGAACATAAATGTTTAAAAGGAGAAATGTTACACTTTTATCCACTAAATGAGCTCAATTCAAATTTGATGCCTGCCACGGGTCTCAAAAAAGTTGGCAAAGGGGCAAAAAAAAAACAACAACAAAAAAGAAACAAGAAACTTTGAAAGGATTCCGCTGGGAGAACATCTAGCAACTAATTAAGTTAAATGACATCAGGTCTGTAACATGACTGGCTATAAAGAGAGAGGCAGGGTCTCTCAGAAGCAAAGATGAGCAGAGGCTCTCCAATCTGTGTATGAGTGTATATAAATGATTGTGGAATACTTTAAAAAAAAAATTATTTTGTGCATAAAATTGTCAAAATGTTCATTTGTCATATCTATGTTTGACTGTGAATAAAATATTGGCTCATGTAATTTGAAATTCTTTTAGTTTTCATTTTATTAAAAAAAAAAACCCACCATCCTAACATTTCCAAAATCGGGTTGTATTCTTAAATTATTAATATATATATATATATATTTTTAAATGTAAATATCCATTTTCTATTTTAATGTATTTCAAAATATAATTTATTCCTCTGATGGAAAGCTTAATTTTCAGCATCATTACTCTAGTCTTCAGTGTCACATGATTCTTCAGAAATCATTGTAATGTCGATTTGCTGCTCATAAAACATTTTTTTTATTAGTATCAATGTTAAAAACAGCTGTACTGCTTGATATTTTTGTGGAAACAGTGACACATTTTTGTTCAGGGTTCTTTTGATTAACCTATAAATGTATGGATGCTTAACCAATCATTATTACATATTCATATCTTTAGCACCCGAGCCCATGTTTCTATGTTGCAATAGCTCCTCGTATTTTAATAAAAATTGTAAGCCAATAAAAATAAAGCAAATTGTGCTACCCTTTAAAACACAGAAGGGTTCAATTTGAGCAGATGCTTTTACAATCACGTCAGTGCATTTCCCCACTACATTCATTTCACAATCTCAACCGTATTTTCAAAACTGTCATTTTCAATTACTTCAAAAATCAATATTGTGATTGCTGGCAGCTTATTCACCACACCCACCATCAAATGATCAAGACACTTATATTTAACTGCTTACAGTAATTGCTCTGCTGTAAAAACCATTCATGCAATTCAGTTTGAATATTGCTGATTATATTCCTTTGTTTTATGTCTGAGGTAATTATGAGGCAAACATCACGCCATCGTTGTTTATCAAATGGCGCTACATTGGGGAATCAATGTGATTCTTATGAACTTATTGAGTCGTTAAATATTTAATTATTAATGTGCAGAAAAAATATACTTACAAAGCAACCATATACACTTTTCTTTCTTTTTTACAAACTATAAAACATTTTTCTCTTGTTATATTGTTTATAGTGAATAGATTGCGGAATACTAAGTTAAAAAACAAGGAAGGAGAGGGCAGGGAATTGCATCTTGGGTCACTAAAGACCTGAGATGTGCATTTAAGGGTTAACAGAAATTCAAAACAAAAGCATAAAAAAAAATGTCCTGACTGTCAATTTCAATCAATTTATCACATCCTTGGTGAACAAAAGTATTCAAACCTTAAAATAAATCTTGCTGGAAAAAAGATTAGGATTTAATAACAAGCATTTATTCACAACCTTTGAACATACCAACCTGGACGCGAGCGAGCGATCGATCAGCTCTAACCAATCAGAGAATACGAGTATAAATGTGTGTGACTGTGTTTGGTAAAAGGGGACAGGAAATATCTTGTGATCTTGAGCCTGGATACTTACAAAGAGAGAGAGAAGGAAAGCAGGAGAGGCCATGGAGAGGCTGTCCTGTAGAAGGACAAACAGCACAGTGAGAAAAAGAGAGTTCACTATTTAAAACCTATTCTAGACCCAGCCAGAGAGACAGACAACAGAGCAAAAGCAGGTGTTATGGGAGCAACCCGCAGGTATACTCATCTAAAACCCTGATCACGAGATGGAAAACATCAGAGACATGCGCAAAGATACTAGAATGACCAGATGTTTTATGAGCCATATCCCTTGATGGACTTTACTCTTTAAATAGTCTTCAGTTTGATTTCTTTAAATAAACCTGTGATCTGATATAGCCTTAGTGACAAAGGTTGATGGGATATCTGTTATCGTATCTGAGAGATAAGATGAGAATATCAGTTGTGCATTTGCAAAATGACTTATTTTATTGTTCTGATAATAATATCTGCAAATAAGTGGTTTAATTGTTGTCTAATTACTTATAATTACTTATAATAATTATAGAAATAAATCATTTGAATTTATAAATTTAGCAGCCTCGCTTTTCTTTGATCTGGCAAACCCTGTACATTTCCAGTCATCTTACAATGACTTGAGGCCAACAAAACATTTGCTTTCCACTGGATGTTTTCTCGCATATAGAACATGGGAGGATAGAGCAGTTTTCTATTACTGTCATCTGGTCACCCTAGAAGCGCCTCTATATACAGACACACAGCTGAGGAAGAAGAAGAGGAGGATGAAGTGGAAACACGATGGAAAAGAGAATTCTAAGACTGTAGCTACTGAAGGGAGGATTTGAGGGGTTGATGAGTAAAAGGGATGCGTGTTAGTTGGATGAAGACATGAGGTGTTCATGTATGTGTGAGTGTGTTGTAACCGTTTTCATGATGACCGCAGCACTCCAACATAAACTCAAATAAATGATGATGAAATGAGTGTCCAGTCATTTAAATGACTTCAATCACGCTGCAAACAGCTCAGTGTGAAAGCATCACTGAGACTGAAACCATGCAAACAGAAATTAATTTAAAAAAAAAAAAAAAAACTTTGGTCTGGTGTGTTAAAAATAAAAATGGCACATAGAATCAACAAAAGAAAACATCAAGTGGCTGTTTGACCCAACCCTTGCACCCCATACGCATACAAACACATTATTTCCATGCTTACAAACCACATTTCTATTTTGCATATAATAAAATATTACACTACAGTTCAAAAGTTTGGGGACAGTAAGACTTTTTTTTATTATTAAATTAATACTTTTATTTAGGAAAACATAAATAAATAAAAGACATTTATAATGCTGCAAAAGTTTGAAATCCTGGTTCAAATAAATGCTGTTGGAAATTCGCTCTTTAAATACGTTTCCAAAAAAATATTAAGCAAATGTTATTAACATGGATAATAAAAATTAGCAGCAAATCATCATATTACAATTATTTCAATTAAATTACATTTTTAAACATATGTTGAATTGTAATACTATTTCACAATACTGTAATTGCATTATTGATATAACAAATGCAGCCTTGGTAAGCTCAAGACACTATATTTCAAAAGCATAAAAAAAACCCAACAATCTCACTGACCCTAAACTTTTGAACAATACTGTGTGTATAAGCAAACAGACAGGAATTCTCTCATATTTCTGAAAATGTTCCAAGTATAACCATACTTGCAATACAATCATTTAAATAACAACTAGGCCACAAATATGGTGCCTTGTGGAAACCTGGAAAAGAAACCCGAGCGTTAGACTGTGTTTGTGCATGGGTTAGTACAGAAGTCCTCTCACCTGAAGTGCCCTTGATTCTCACCTGTGAGTGTGTGTGTGTGTTTGTGTGTGTGTACAGCACTGACCTTCTCATTAGTCTCTTGTTTGGAGTTGTTCCTTTTCCTTCTGGCTGGTGGTTCTGGCTCTAAATGAGGGTCTTTGTGTGCAGGACTCAGGGTCTACATACGAGACTGTGTGTTAGTGCAAGTAACGCTAGCCTTACTGTCAGGGACTTCAGCAGTTCATATGTGTGTGTATGAGTGTGTGTAAGGGACAGAACCTCTTTCATTTGGGTCCTATCAGAAGGGGTTTCATCTAAACTAAATTGCATTTGGATCAATCTCACACAAACATGTTCGGCCCCATTTTTGTAAAAGTAAAAGGTACAATGCATTCAGAAAAATTCAAAAACTTTTTTGAGTGTTGTAGATTTAGAGTGTTTCATATTATAATTTTTTATAATGGTTGTATATTTATTAAGCATTTAGAAATACACACACATACAGTGTATATTTTGAAAGTATTTATTTTACATGTAAATTTATATTCATATTCATACCATTTATATTAGATATAAATAAAATTAATATACAAACACCCTATTTTTCCTGAATATCCATGCATGCCAGCCGTATTTATATAATAATAAAATTCAGTTTTTAGAGGGGAAAGAGGTAATAGACGTGTAAAAAACCCCACAAGTCTGGTTTGTACTTTGTCATTATTGGCTATGGATTGTAGATTGCTGTAAAACGATGTGTGGGCGGAAAAAAGTGAAGGCATTTTCTACATGCATTGCATTTTTATATTTGCCATAAAGAAACAGAAGTGTTTCCATAACAGTTAAACATCAGATTATTTTATGCTTTAATTTTGGGGGGAAATATGAACAAGTTTTAGTGAGATTCACCATACAAGGTTTGCATTTTTGAGTTCGTACAAAAAGCATTTGGACAGTGACACTTTTTCCTGCTTTTCAGCATTTCTGGATTTTAAATAAAACTTGGTTCAGGGACTAAGTGCTGAAACGACAATTTGAGTGCAGCCATGCCATTAATAGCTAGAAAATCAATTTGGGCAGATTACCTGTGAGTATTACAACGTCATGTGCAGTTCCCGGTCACAAATCCATTTTGTGTGTATTGACAGCCAGTAAGTCTGCAGGCTAAATACATTACGAGTTATATTTCCTGATGATACTTCAGTTCTCGTTCAGTCTCAGATGGACTGAAATCAGGTCAGTTTGCAGGTACTGGCTGTTTGGTGCCATGCCAGCCGACAGGCAAATGGCTTTAAAATTATGTTTTCAGGACACTTTTGAATTAACGCTGCTTCAACAGGGACAGAAATAAGAGCCAATCCCACAGTCATTGTCACAGATAAAGCTTCATGCTTTTTTTAACTTTCCTTTCTATGACTCCGAGCTCGCTCTTCCTAAACTGTCCGCAATATTTCACTTCAGATGTCCACAGACTGTTTGATGTACTTTGATGTTCTGTTCTTGAGACGTTTGAAGCTTCAAGCCTGCTCTCTCAGCCTATATCCTGGAAAAGGATCAAGCATCTTGATTTGTTCTAGAGATGCCATTTTTCTTTATAACTGCACATCCTCTCTCTCAACATTCCAGTGATGTTATTGTTAACTAAATTTTAAATGATTAGAACACCTTTTAGAGAACTGAAATAAAGATGAAATTATATATAAGCATTAGATTAAAAAGTTTCTGACTTTGTAATTAACTACAATATAAAAGAAATTTTACAAATGTAATAAACTACAAAAAAATTAACACAAAATAAAAAGATATATTAAATATCAAAATAACAGCTAATTCGAAATATGAACTACAGTCACATGTAAATAATTTAAAATCTTAAATATATTTATGCCTTCCTGCTTCTTTGAGCTCTCTTTTGTCTCGCTGAATAGTTTGTCTGTTGAAAAAGTAATTGGCCAAATAATAAGCAATGAAAGCACTGTGTGATTATGTCTCCTTATAGTGTCACTGTATATATACAAGTGTGTGTGTGTGTGTGTGTGTGTGTGTGTGTATGACATTCCTCCAACCTTCTCCACAGCATCTTGTTTCCACTTGTGGTATTGGTGTGTGTAACTATGAATGTGTAGCTCTAACCTTCTCATTGGGGTCCTGTTTGCGGTTGGCCTCCCGTCCTCGAAGGCTCTTGGTGCTGATGCCTGATTCTGATGTTTGCATGATCAGCTGAGTGGCCAGGAACTGCTGGATCTGTTCCAAAACATCCCTCTGCATCTCTAGGGCCATGTGGTAGACATCATGATCTGAGCTGTTGTACATCACAGCGTTCTGGAACATCAGCATGATGTCACGCTGGAACTCCGCCGTCGTGCGGATCTGTCCAGATTCGATGTTCTTCTTGATGGCTGATAGGTCCATCGGTCTGAAGAGGTGGAGATTTCAGGAAGGACAAAAACACAATTAGCCTACAGAAAAACTGATAACACGTTACAATAAGGTTCTTCAGTTGAAATGTGTTAATACGTAAATAAACGAACAGTTTGCACTCTCAATTTAACAGCACCCATTCGCTTCAGAGGATCTACTGGCGAGCAAGTGATGTACTGTAAACTTCTGATGAAGGAACAAATTCATCTACGTCTTGGATGGTCTTAGTACATTTTCAGCTTTTTGAACAATACTAGAAGATGTTATAATTAACATTAAGTATGATAAAAAAAATCCTTTAGAAAAATTTTAATGTTAGTTGTCTGTAACCTTCCTGGATATCGCTGTCTTTCATTTTAGTTTGTCTGGACTATGTTTTTATGGTTTAATTAAATTTTAGCATTTTAATAACCAAAAGCACGTCTATTTAATAAAAACAAAAATCTAATAACAAAATGTTTACAGTCCCATAAACCTTTTATTCCACCCACATTCCATGTTTGCTGTTTTAGTTTTTCTACACTTCATTTTAATAAATTAAATATATTTTAATATAAAATCATATCATATTAATGACACTGTAACAATTTAATAATTTATTTTAATGTTTGTTAAATAATAGGGCCCTATGAACAGTTTTATTTATTTATCCTGTAAATTGTTATATCCGTTTTAATTTTTGGTACATTTTTTATTATTTTCATTTTTATTAGTGCTGTCAAATGATTAAACATGATTAATCGCATACAATTTTTGTGTTTACATAACATATGTGCCTACTGTGTATATTTATTATGTGTATATGAATACACATACTAGCATGTATATATTTAGGGAAAACATGTTATGTTTATATTAAATATATTTATATAAAAAGTATATATTTTATACATGCATAATAAATATATACATAGTAGACACATACTTGTATTATGTAAATAAAAACTTATTTTGGATGTGATTAATTACAATTAATCATTTGACAGCACTAATGATTATTATTCATCACTCGTCATTCATCATCAATTATTCCAAAATTTTCATTGATATATAATAAAATCCATTTTTATCACTGAATTACAAGATTATATTCAAGTTTTTTGCATCACAAAAATCATAGAGCCACACTATCTACTAAAAAAAATTAGCCTCATCTTGATACCTGTGTACAATGCTGTGATAACCAGGGGCAATGTCATCAGACACAGGCTGCAGAAACACACTTGCATACCTAAAACACAAAACAATTCGAACACATTTCCATCTACAGGTGAGTGCTCATGATAAAACATCAGCTGAGGCAAGTATGACTCAGAAGCTCACCTGTGATTGGCTGCTGCCCTCCACACCAGCATGATGGCTTTCTTCCAGATCTTCTGAGCCTGTAAGGCCTCTTGATCTTCACTGCACATGGAGCTGAGGGAGAGAGTCGTTAAAGGCAAATGAAAGATTGAAACACACAGAACACAAGCTCCCACACAAACACTCACAACTGTGATGAGGCAGGGCTGCTGGCGGTGGAATCCGCTGTGGTGTAGCGCTGAGAGTGACTGCCGTATCCATCCTCACTCTCGCTAGCGGGAGGATCGACCTCTGAGAGATACGGCCCCTCTCCGTCCCCATCGCCACACTCTTTCATCTCCATCCCTTCATCCACATCCACCTCACTGCCTCCATCCTCCTCCTTCACCTCCTACAACATTTGAAGGAGGAATATTAAACACTAATTCATCCCTTAAGTCAATCTGTAAGGGAAATGCAGTTGAAAAAGTGTAAAATGTAAAAAAAAACAAAAACAACAACATCAGAGAACATTTGAATTTATTGTTAAATTATTAAAATCTTAATTTGATTTTCAGAGGTACCTACTTTAGGTCAAAAGAGTTAAAATTGCTTTTGTAATAACCAACTCATGATCTTATATCTTCCAAATTAACACCACCACATGTAAAGACAGGTTTGATTTTGGCTGCTTTGCTGATACCTTTGTGTCTTTCGCTGAGGCTGAGCTATCTTCTGAGTCCAGACAGGGCGTCGCGGTCTCTGGCTGAACCCAGTCCTCCCCCTCACACTTCACGGCTGGACTCGGGGTTCTGTTCTCCTGTTGCGGTTCCTCCATCCCTCCTTCTCCCTCTCCCTCTCCTTCCCTCTCACCCTCAGTCTTAACCTCAGAGTCCTGGCTCTGCTCTGTGTCAGGGGCGGCAGGTGCCAAAGTGTCCCCTGTCACTTCGTCAACTGCTTCGGTTTCTGTAGTCTCCTCTACCAGAACCTCCATTTCTCCCTGCACACCCACCGAGTCAGGGCAGCTCTGTGTGACTTCTGGGGCAGGACTCTGCTGGACGATGGGCTCTGGTTCAGCTGCCTTAAAGGTCTGTGACTCCCAAGGACTGGTGAGGGGGTGGCCACCGACCGCTGGGTCCTCACAGAGAGAGAGAGCAGCCTCCACTGCTGCTGCGTCCAAAGCCTCCACAGGATCGTCCACCTGAGACAGATATTAGAAGTTTACTTCATTTTAGATTCAGCAACATTAATGGAAAAGCATTTACTCACTACATGGAGTAGCGACTAATCGCACCATCATAACCATACACGTGTTTGTGTGCATATACCTTCTCCTCTATGATTGCAATGATGTCTCCCACTGTCTCCAGGTCCAGTTCGTGGGCCATGTATGACACTGACACCACTGTGTCCTCCTCCACCAGCTCTGCTTCCTTCCCCTCCATCTCAGCTGGTGTGGACGACCCAGCCATTACCGCTTCTGCTCCAGAACCTTCTGCTACGGCTGCAGCTGCTAAACACAACAGGAAACAAAGTACTCTTACTATGGTTCATTTTTTTGTGCTCTGAAGAGGAAGTAATGACTCTTTTTTTAAGAGGAAAAACCACATTGTTTAAACATTGTTTTTGTTTAAAATATCTTCTTTTGAGTTTAATAGAAGAAAAAAACAGAAGTTTTGGAAAGTCTAGTGAATTATGAAAGAATTTAGAATTACGAGTGAATACTTAAAATGCTGTATCTGGCCTTTGTGGTCAGTGCCTTTACTTTGAAAGATATTAATACGTTTATTCAGCAAGAATGCATTATTGATCGAAAGTGACAAATACATTCATTATGTTTCAGAATATATATATATTTATTTCATAAAATGAATCCTGAAAAAAA
>JAUMHP010000065.1:6644379-6656859 GCA_032361065.1 Enteromius trimaculatus
ATAAATATAATGAAAAACATCACACCTGTTAGTTCAGAGACCTATATTTAGAAGAACAAAAGCAAAATCATTATAGCATTAAGTTGTGGCTATCAGAGCTATTGTGGCTGACAGCAAACTCTGCATCAAAAAACCCTATCTTTCTGAAATTATCAAGCCACTCAGGATCTACCAACCATTTAAGCAGGCATACTTGTCTGAGAAAATGTGCTTATTTGTCAGGATGAGTTACTGTTAACGTTACAATACGAACATTTTGACAGCAGAATATACTTATTAGGATGTAGCGTGGTAAATGTGCTTTTGTCATTAAGAAATGATCTATAACCCTAACACTAGGCCTAAACTGGCAGGCAGAGCTATAGTTGCAGTGACAGCTAGTTATATTTAACAAATGAGAATTATATATTTTTCATTAATTACATTATTTTGCTAATTGACAATTTTTATAAAGGTCCACCACAAACCTAGCTGTCAGTGAGCTGTAAACAGATATGAAAACAAAAGATCTGCACTAATCAGATTGTAGACTGTTTAAGCAAAAATGTAAATTTGCCGAAAATATACTCACCCTCAGGCAATCCAAGATGCAGTAGATTAGTCTGCTTCTTCGTTGGAGCAGATTTGATTGAGTTTAGCATTACATGACTTGTTCACTGGTGGATCCTCTGCCATGAATGGGTGCCGTCAGAATGAGTCCAATTAGCTGATAAAACCATGAAACAGTGCTTGATGTGTGAATATTTTTTTTCCCGGATTCAGACAAGATTACTTTTTTTCAGCAATATTTTGAATAGAGGACTCGTGTTTCAGTTGGAAGCAACAAATTAAAGTTAAGAGCATCTTAATGATAGATTTGCTTATTATAAACATGCAGCTTTTTGCTGCACAAAATGTTAATTAATGGACTGGAGTCATGTGGGTTACTTATAAATTGTTTAGTGTTTATCAGCTGTTTAAACACTATTTCTATAGCACCCTTTACTGCAGAGGATCCATATAACTGTGACTATATGGTTATGTAATTCTACATTCATCTAATTCTGTGTCAATAAAGACGCAAACTCATCTTAGATCGCCTGAGGGTGTGTGAATTTTGGGGGGGGGGGGGTGTAAATCATCTCTTTAACATGATTTATCCACCAATTCTCCAACATGTAAATTGCCACGAGTGTTGCATTTTTTAAAGCCCGAGCGTGGATAATATCCTTCTAGGTTCTCTTTTTCAAATATGCCAATCAGACACAGTAATCGTCCAAAACAATACTGATATTCAGATCAGGCCAAATTATGACTAATTATAAATATATAATCCCCGAATTGCTGCATTTTCACAGTTTGCGCTACTGAGCTGTAAGTTTATTCGTCAGCAGTATCAGACTAACAGATCCATGCTGAATTTCTGAGCACTCCACCAGAGAACCTGCTCTGCCTGTGTTCTACAGCAAATATTAATGAACGCATCGGCATAATACGATGTCCTCGGGCGTCTCCACGGTTATAACACTATTCACTTAAATCAATATCTCTGTTGCGTTTAATTGATGGGCTCATCTTATTCAGCGAAGGGCTGAGAAACGCCGGGGGCAAAAGAAGAATGTGAGGTGAATGTGTGAGGATAAGTGGCTGGGTTTTGTTGAGGAGAACCTCACTGATGTATATGCTGTAATCACACTGATGTGTCGGTCAGATGGGACTGCACAGCGGTCCGGGGCGCCCAGCCTTGTAGTGTGGGTTGAGTTCGATGCGTTCACTTCTCTTGCCCGTAGGGGGTTTGAGGAGCAGCTACACAACAACAGCTGTTGCTAGAGAGAGAGAGAGGGAGGTCATATTGAGACCAAAAGAGGGGAGTGACAGATAAAGAAATGGGATGTTGGAGACCAACAGCTCAGAGGCGTAAACACAAGACCTGTTTTCAGTAGCTAATGAAACTACGGCTGAATATTGACCCATTTTCCGCGTTCAGTGCAGCAAAACAATTGAATTGGACTTTAAAACTCTCTCACCCACTAAGGTGACTGGATTTCTGAAATGAAAACCAGGGACATTTGTAGTTCAGCGATCAATTTACATTTCCAATGATATAAACCATGAATTAAATAAGTCGGAGGGGAACAGTTCTGGTTTTGTGTACTTTGACTGTGAGTAATTATGTGCCATCGTTCTCCGTCACAATATTTCCAGGATACAGAACGTCTTTAAAGCTTAATTTCAGTGCGTTTTTTCACCTGAAATTGTGTGAACAGTTGAAATTAAAATTACACATTGTATGCTGCGGTGTTAAAGGCCTTATATTTTGCATGTAATATCTGGCTTATTACATATAATTTCACGTTTTAAGCTGTAGACACACGAGGCAGCTCTAGACGGGGACCATAAAAATAAGGACTGACCCTAGAAAACTGGAACGCCTGGTCACTGAGGAAAGAGAGTGGTTAGTTAGACGTAAGCTGAAATGATTTTGTTTGGTCCTGCTGTGTTATTAATACAAGCCATTAATGCATCATGCATCTCTCTTTCTCTGTTCATCTCCGCTGTCTTTTCTGCCCACCGAGTCCATTAAGCATAGAAAGCTGAAACGGTGTACAGGCTGATGATAGTTTCTCTCACAGCCTCTGGCCCTCTCCACTCCATCAACCTCTTTCTCTTTTTATCTGTCCCCCCTCTCTCTTTCTCAATCTCTACATTTTCTGTCTTTGCTTTCATAAACTCGACCCCTTTTTCTGTTAGCTGAGGTTAGAAACCTCACTGAAGTATGTGTGTGTGTGTGTGTGTGTGTGTGTGTGTGTTCTTCATGTGTCCTCTGGGCCAAATTGTGTTGGTATTCCTGGATGAAATCAGGGCATGCATCATGATGGCCTCAATTGGCTCATTAGGGCAGAACCCACCTGAGCCCCAGAATTACACACACAAACAGAGTTAACTACAGAGTTAAAGCAAGATATCTTCATTAGTGGCACGTACTAAGGCACACATAGCTATAACTGTTATTGTACATACTTAGAGTTAGTAACGCTGCACTTTGTGCTACCGACATGAATATGATGTTGATCAGTTTCAACAGTTGGGTTCTGGAAGAAAAAATGCCATTTATTTCTATATGGTAACCATTCTATATTTAAATGAAAACTTGTACTGTAAACAATTAAAGGGATAGTACACCTAAACAAATTCAATGAGGTTGTCATTTATTTCATCTTATGTTGGTCCAAACCTCTATGACCAACCTGTATGATCAATCTTGGTAATCAAATGGCACACTGACTTCCATAACAAAAAATACTGATTTTAATGTCAATCAAATTTCTCATGAGATTCTAGTTCTTTCCCTCATAAAATCAGGGGCACAAACTTGAGCCTTTTTGTCCAATTTCTAAATGTCTTAATGCTTCAAATCACTCTATTACTTTTCTAAGTGATTGAACTTAGGATTTTTAACCCTAATGCTATATGTTTGATACTGATGCTCGCCTTCGCTTGCACCAGAATAGCATGGTGGTATATAGTGCACAGTAAGCAGTGCACTTAGCATTGTGGATGGTATTCCAGGTGGCATGTCTCTGTCCTCACCTTCCCCTCCCGCCTTTTCTCGGGGGGATTCTATGATGTCATGTCTCTGTGTCACCCCCTTCTGCCCCGCCTCTCTCCCTCGGGACATTAGCCAATTTGCCAAAGTGCCTGGGCGCCCCACCCCCCAACACCCTCTCGCTCACACTCGACCTTTGACCTCACCATTATCAGTGTGGTGTGACACCACAGCGTGACACTTCGCTGAGGCAATGGGCCTGCACGTGCTTGTAACAGCTACAAATCACCAACGCAGCCATTTGTGTGTGTGTGTGTGTGTGTGTGTGTGAACAAAGAGGGGGAGTCGTGTGGGTTTGGATGTGTTGGCTTGTTCGAATGTGTGTAAAAATCTGATATATGGAACACGGGCGCAATAGCAGTGTGTGTGAGTCTGACTAATGTTAGCACATATGTGTGTGGGGTGTAAAATAGATTTAACCTCAGTCAGCAGGGACTGCGCCATCTGAGAATTGTTTCTCTGATGATAAGCTGTTTTGCGCGGCTGGTTTTACACACGTGCGCCTGCACAAACACTCACAGAAACTGTCCGTACTAACTCCCTGTACAGATGGACCTGACGGAGTGACACACACACACACACACTTCTTAGAGTGACGCCATCCTCAGCCTTCAGCTGGTGATAAATCATACTACTCTTCCACACTCCATCACGCAAGAGAGAGAGAGAGAGAAAGTAGAGATAGAAAAAAGGAGAGATGTCACTGGGCAGTCCATCACCTTTTTGTGAAAGAGACCAAAGGTAAAAAGATGGCGAGGGGGAAACTGAAAGTGTAGATACGTTCCATCAGCTCTTTCCAAGGACAGGTGTGCAATCTTGTGAATGTCATAATTGAAAGCTGTTTTTTTTTTTCTGAGCTGAGCCAGATCGAATTCTTTTCGAGCCGAGTGTTTCCTGAAAATACCCACGTTGCATTGCTCTGCAGGAGCACTGTATTATTTGAAAAATTCCCCAAGATAAATATAGGGTTATGTACGGTGTAAGTGGATAGGCAAAGTGCTCAAGAAAACGGATTGTAAAGAAACACATCAAAACAAAAGCAAACAACCATGGTGGCTTTTCAGTTAGTGGGGTTTTATTTGGGTGTTTTACCTACAGTATAGACAAGCCCTGTGGATTTCTGAAAAAAACCTTTATCTGATGATTTTGAAAGAAAATTGCAGAATGGATTTGAACATGGAAATTAATATTATGTCACAGTTTATTCGTTCACATGTCGTTCCAAACCTGAAGGATCTCCTTTATGGAAAACCAAAAATATTTTTTTAAGAAGAATGTTCATCCTAATTGGGGTATGTTAAGCTCTAAAAATAGCTTAATTAAATACCTTAAGAGTAGTGAGAGTACACTCAGAAATGTACATTTTGTCCTCATTAGTGACATTACTCATCATTACATATTTACTACAGACCTGTATGAATTTGTTTGTAACTATTGACTTCCATTGAATGGGTTACCATAATAGTATTGGTTACCGGCATTCTGCAAAATATCTTCTGTGTGTGTGTGTTCAACTTGAAAAACCCATGACAATGAGTAAATTGATGGCAGAACTGTCATTTTATGGTTGAACAATCCTTTTAAGCTTGTTATTCCTCTTTTAAATACATTTTAATGTCATTTACTCCTGTGATGTCAAAGCTGACATCATTTTCAGTGTCACAATCCCTTAGAAATCATTCTAATATGCTGATTTGCTGCTCAAGAAACATTTCTTACTATGATCAATCTTGATCAATCAATATTTTATGGAAACTAACATTTTTTTTCAGGATTATTTGATTATTAGAAAGTTCCAAAGATCAACATTTATTTACTCTTTCGTTACATCATAAAGGTCATTGCTGTCGCATTTTATCACTTCAATACATCCTTGTTAAATAAAATCCTTGTTGTCTCCTAATTTTGACAGATTGTGTATGCTCAAATATGGTGTGTTTGATGTATCCATGATGCCAAACATCATAACTTTCATCATTGATCACATAACCCAGTGAAGGTGAATATTTCCAGTGAATAAACAAGGCAGAGAGACCTGCGTTCCTATTGGCATCTGAAAGCATTATCAAATTAGCCCAAATATTTAATAAACAAAGCCTCAAGGGGAACTCTGGGAATAGCGAGCGTTCCAATTCAGATTTGTTATCTGCAGCGATTTCTCTGGAGACAGATTCCATGCGGGCCAGTCCGTTGCATAAAACGAGGCATTGAGATCTGACCTCAGAATGCCTCAGAATGAGTGGCATTACCTTTGACCCCGTGCCCTCTGCCACATTGATCTCTTTACTGATCGGAACGAGAGTTTGGGGGGGTTGTGTGTGGCTAAGTGGCAGAAATGAATAGGGTTTTGTTCTGAAATAAAAGAGAGCCTGACTGAGCCGTTGTTGAAGCGCCCCGGTTGTTTTGTTTTCCCTCATAATTCTATAATGACATCATAATGCTCATAACAATGTCATAATGATAAAAGCCGCCCACTTTCGAATGCATGTAGAATGCTGCTATTCATCCCATGTGTCAATCATTTTTCCTCATTCCTGTTGCTATGCCTCTCTGTTCTTTTTTTCTGCATCTGTCTTTCTCAGTCTTTCTCTGTTCCGAGTCAGGTATAAGGGACAGCGGAGAGGGATGAGTGTATGTGTGTTTGTGTGTGCGCTGACAGTTGATTGGATTAGAGAGGGATGCGTTTGTAATCGGGGGGTATTATCTCTGTTCGTCTTGTGCATTAGGGAGCATTAGCTCTCTTGGGATGGGGTGGAAGGGGGGAGGTACTGCTGCGGGGGTACTGTACACGCTACCTGCCCTCCTGCTATCTATCTCCCTCCATCCGCCCCCAGGGGACCTGCAGATAGCACCCATTACTGTCAGCCTCGCCTGCCTCTAATTGGTCCAGATAGGAGCCCGTCGCCGATGAGGGAGGGGTTTTAGATTCGATTAAGAGTTTTGATATGCCGTTTCTAAATTTTTAATGACCAGTAACTGAAAAACAATGCAGCACATTAAATGCAGCCAGCAACTCAAGATGACCAAGCTGAAACAAAAACCTAGAGACATACGAGGCTGGGGCAACTGGACGTACTGGACGTTTATGGCTCCCTGGTGCAAATCAGGAGTGTTTTAAGAGAAAATTTATGATTACGAAGGGAGTTTGCCAAACTCATAAACTCTTTACTGAAACTAGTGAACTGCCTTGCTGTCTGCTGCGTATATAGACAGCTTCCTAACGGAAATTGACTTATAATAAGTAACTTGATTTCGTTTTGCAACTCCGCAGGCCCAAAAAGCTTTGTTACACAAGAGACTTGACAGCTGATTCAGGGACAGTTTGGTAGAATTAGTAAGCATATTTGATTTGTGTGTGTGTGTGTATATATATATATATAGCAAAGCCTGGTAATCAGAACAATACAAATAATCGAGAACAAAGAGATATATTTTAAAATGTCATGCTTTTTGAAATAAATTTTATATATATATATATATATATATATATTAGTACTGTCAATTGATTAATCATGATTAATCACATCCAAAATAAAAGCTTTTTCTTTAATTTCTTTGCATAATATATGTGTAATGTGTATATTTATTATGTATGTATGTATAAATGCAAACACATGCATGTATATATTTATGAAAAATATGTCATAAATATATATTAAATATATATTTATATAATATAAAATATAAGTTTATATACATATAAATATTTTAAATATACATACTGTATGTTTGTGTCTTTATAAATACATAATAAATATGCACAGTACACACACATATACAGTATTATGTAAAGAAAAACTTTTATTTTGGATGCAATTATTCACGATTAATCCTATACAATGGATGTATCAATCATTTAATAATTTCTCATTCAGATGATTTTTTTACTGGTCTTATAGCATTTCATTCTGTGATTGGCTTATCTGTAAAAGTTGCATGTGATGTTGCCCTTGAGCTCGGACACAGTGATCTTAGAAGGCTTAATTTTGCTGCATTAAAATGCTGTCTATGTAGAAAGCAGACAGTGAAGTTGGTCTGACTGGAATATGGTACACTAAGTTTCACACTGGAGCTGTCTGTTATTCTACCTCTAACTTTGGACTTTTCCTGTACACTAAAACTCTACGACTAATACTACGGCTGACTCTGAACTCGGTCAGCAGTATATGAACTCTGTACAGTAAAGAACAGAGGCAAAGCGAGAACGAGAACGAGATGCGATAACAAGGAGAAAGAGTCTTTTCAGAAGACGTTTTCTTTAAAGCTTTATTTGTTCCAGCCTAAAAAATGAAATAAAGTTCAATCAGCGCTGCGTTCTGTTCTGCGTCTGGGGTCTTTCACTAGTTCACATTTCCCAGTAGATTCAGACTTTATTTATTCAACAAAGCTCCGGCGCTCTCTGCGGATCGCAAAGCCAATACGCTAACAATGTGCAAAAGAGCTACAACATCTCTTAAATAATGTACAATCTTCAGAGCATCTGAAGCTAATATTCTTCATCTCATGCATGCTCTCGAGACTCGTGTTCACTTGTCTTTCCGGCCTCATTTATGTTTGCTTTTCTTCGTGCATTTCAACCAAGTGTGTTCGTGTTTGTTTGTGTACGTGTGTTTGAATGAGTCTTGCATGTGTGTGTAAATGATGAGTGTGTCAGCGTCTATGTATGGTGGCATGTCATAATACAGCTGATACTCAGGCTATTAACTTGTTGACACTTTGGGGTCAGTTTGACAGAGGCCTAATGCTCAGTGTGACAGAGTGGAACCTCTTCATTATCCCCAATGTAATGGTCTCATCGCTGAAGGCTTTCTTTTCCTCTCTCTCCGTCTCCCTCTCTCTCTCTCCCTCGCGTTCTCCTCATTCCTAATTTGCAGCCTGGTTCAGTTCGGCAACAGTCTCCTTATTTCCTTCACCTATATCCTTTCTTTCCGTTCTCGCTCATCCCTCATTCATGTCTGGTTCTCTTGCTCAGCATCCTGTCCTGGTCCTCTGGCCTTCATTATTCACCCTCCATCTTTCATTTCTCTCCTTTGGCTCATCACTTCATCTTTTACTCTCTTTCTTCCTCATGTTCTGTCTCTCTCTCTCTCTCAGATGTTCAGACATTCACCACCACGTTTTCTCCTTCTTTGCTCATCTATTCTTTATTCCATCTGCAATATCTGAGAGAATCTCACAAAACTGTCAAGAACAAATCAGAGTCATATTTCACTCCAAAAACAGAGGCGATTACAGGTGTTTTGTTAACTTCTGCTAGATTTAGCCACTGAACTGCATCCACACAGCCTCTCCAAAATCTCACGTTTATGATTAATTGAAGTAAAACCTTAGCTGTTGTCAACAATAGTGAAGCTTCCTGTGGTTTTCACTAAAATAAATGTTTGTTGTTTGAAAATGTTTGCTTTTATTGTTTATTATTATCCCAAAATACTCTGTTATGTTTGAAGAGATATATTAAAATAGTTATATTTATATGTTTTAGTGCTGTTAAATGATTAATAAATAAAGGTTTTGTTGTGTGTGTATATTTAGTATGTATACATAAATGTATATATTGACGAAAAATGTTGCATTTATGTATTAAATTGTATGAATATAAATATATACTTGTGATGTCAAACAATTAATCATGATTAATCACATCTAAAATAAAATAACATAATTACAGTAATTGTATATATTTATATTCATATAATTTATATTATATATAAATATATATTTAAGATATTAACATAACATATTTTTCCTAAATATGTATTCATGTGTGTTTATGTATGCAAAAAAAAAACCTTACAATTAATATACATATTATTTAATTATATACATATTATTAAATTATATACTGTATGGTTTTGTATTTCTATATAATAAATATACACATAGGATATATAAATGTATGTAAATAAAAACTTTTATTTTAGATGTGATTATCCGCAATTAATCATTTGACAGCACTAAGTTTTGTATATATTGATTTAAAATTATATATATATATATATTATTATATATATTTTTCTCTCTCTCTCTGATTGGCTTAAAAATGACAGGCGGCTCCCTATCACTTCGTTTGGAAAATATTGGTTTTACTGCTCTCAGATTATGGTGATTTGCATAAAAACATTGTATTACAGTAATTATTTATTCTAATGATATAATCTAATGAGAGTTCTTTGAGAGTTCAAAAAAATCAAAAGTAAAATGTCTGTCTCCATTGCAGTAATGGGACTTTGGTGGAAAAAATTTGCTTAATTGTCATGAAAATAACGTCTTAAATATCTTAATTGTCCTTTAAAATAGGCTTCATTTTCTTTATTCAAAGTGTTTTTTTCTTTTTCTTTTGGGCCAAAATGTAATCTGGATATGTTTTTGTGAAATCTCCTGCTCATTTTCTCTCTTTCTGTGTGTCTGCAATTTTGACCCGCCTCCATTTCCACCTTCTTTTCCCTTTCAATTTTTATACCTCCTCTCCACCTCCCTCCTCTTCTCTAATTCTCTCTTCTCTCCCCTCCCTCTATTTTTTCCACTTTATTACTTTCTTCGATTATCCACTCCTATCTTCCCCACTCAATACTTTCATTTCATGCTCCTCTCCTCTAATCTTTCACCCAATTTCTCCCTCGTTTGCTCTTGTCTTCCTGTTTTCTCTGTTTTAAGAGGGTGTCCCATGCCCTGTCTGCTTCTCTTTCAGTCTTCTCAGGTTTTCTCACCTCATTCTCATGTTTTCTCTCTTTGGGAGCTCCAGTCAGCTGAAAAGCTCCTCTGTGTTCACCTCCACAGACTTTACAAGTGAATCTCACAACCACTTATCTGAGTCATATTTCACCCCGATATTGAAAGAATAAAATATCAACTATTATATTGCTATTATTAAACTTTTGCATGGAATTTAATAGTTTCTGGATAAAACTATTCATTTTTTTTTTTCCTACAAAACTATTAAGCGGCACAACTGTTTCCCAATTTGATGATGATAATAATAAATGTTTAATAACTAAAAAATAAATAATAACATTTTACAGTATTACTGTTTTTATTATAATTTTGATCAAATGAATGCAGCCTTGGTGAGCATAAGCGACGTCTTGCAAAAACAATAAAAAAATCACAGATTCTGTTTCATGGTGACTTGAACAGTTTTTGTAAGATCCTCTCAACCATTTCTGCTGTACTGCAATCCCCAGTTTCCCAGGGGGAGAACTGAACCCAGTCTACTGAACTGACCAGGAAAGGCTTTTAACTTGGGAAACCTTTTCACATGCCACTACATGCACACTTAAGAAAAAAAATGATGGCATAAACAATTGAAAACATGCTGTCTTGGCAGAGCTAATACACTCACACACACACACACTTGATCTCTTTTCATCTGTGCTCTATCATTCTGTCATAGCATCCCTCCATCTCTGCAGGAGTGTATTTGCTGATGCCTGCAGACGTAATTTACTACGCCTCATTCCCACATGCCGGCTGACTCACAACTTACTCACCGCAAACTTACCTTCATAAACGCTGCCCTGTGCGTGTGTAATGGCAATAACTTAAAGGGAACCATTGGGTTCTCTTTGTTATTTTAGGAGACACGCATTTTATACATGGTTATCCAAATAATAATGAATGTGACAATAACAGCAGAGTAACGGTAACAGTAGAGATAAACAGCGGAAAACAATCTTAAATAAAGACATACTTGAGGGGGGAAAAATGGTTTAGAGGTCCAATTATTTTAAAGTCCAATTCCCTCTATTAAAAAAACCATTAACTATGACTTTACCTCTATAAACATTTAACTTGCTGCTTAATAATAGTTTAGGCATTGGGTAGGATTAAGGATGAAGAATAGGGTCAGGTAGACTAATTACTAATTAAGTACTAATTAAGTACTAAGTACTAATAAATATGTTAATAATAGGCATGCTAATAATCAACTAGTTAATATCAAGCTTTGGTCCATGTTACTAAAAAAATATCGGCCAGGAAAAAAAGACCAATATTAATATTACCCATGGTTTATTTTTTGTCTTGTTTAAAGCAAAACTCACTTAATTTTATGCATTTCATACAAAACCCATTATCTAATGTTTTTTGCTTATCAAGATCATTTATCTTAATTTAAGATTGTTTATATATTTGTACAGAAAACAAAAACACGCAATATATAGCAATTTAGTTAGTTTGAGACATTCTCGTCTGAACTAGCAGAACTAAATAAAAGTCTTTTTCGCTTCGTTTGATCTCTTTGCTGTCTAGTTGAATCAAATAAGCTGCAGTATCAAATAGATCACATTTTTGTTTCGGTTTATTGATGCATTTAAGCACAAATAAACATTCACATATGCTCAAACATCAGGTACAGCTGCACAGATGGCTACATTATCCCAACATGATCACATAACATGATCACAGGACCACACCAGTGATTGGAACGATACCTTCACTGACCAATCAGACAGTCTGACTTCCCTTCTGCTGCCCAACATCTCTGACGCCTGTACAGTCCTGTCACCTCCCTGGACTCAGCGGTGCTAATACATCATGTGACGGTCCGTCTGGCCGTCCTGCTTGCGCGAGTCGTAAATGTATAGATCAAAATGGGTGACAGTCTCATGGCCCTGCGGTAAAAACCTCGCGGCAGTGATGGATGTGGACCCCAGAGAGAACATCAGCCAGCAGTTATCAATCAAAAGCACAACAGGAAACAGCAGTTCTGCTTGACGTGGGCTTTTGTGCTACAAGACTCTAATTATAGGATGAGAAACCGGAGAAATCAGATCACTTGCTTCCAAAAATCACTTTTTGGATCAGTAGTTTTTGCCTGGTTTTCTACTTAAAATATCAGAAAATAAATATAAATTAACACTACATTCAAAAGTTTGGGGTGAGTCTATGTATATATA
>JAUMHP010000065.1:6709775-6738987 GCA_032361065.1 Enteromius trimaculatus
CCCCGCGGGGGGGGGCTGCTGTGGTATAGTGTTACTTTAGAACACTTTCTATTTTTATTTATATGCTATATGTATTTATTTATATTTTGAATTAGTTTCATTATATATTTTTTT
Organism: Enteromius trimaculatus; assembly: GCA_032361065.1. NCBI lineage: Eukaryota > Metazoa > Chordata > Actinopteri > Cypriniformes > Cyprinidae > Enteromius > Enteromius trimaculatus. The sequence continues at coordinate 6,709,890 of JAUMHP010000065.1, forward strand.
ATTTTGCTCTTTATATTTTTCATACTACTCAGTGTCCAGTTTAATTTTATTTTAGGATTTTATGTGCTTTAATCTTTTTTTTTTTCCATTTGTATTTTTATCTTACTGCTGTCAAACTAATCACATTTAATCGTTTGACAGCATTAATTTTAATATTTCTATTTTAATATTTTAACATGTAATTTCTATTTCAATTTTATTTCAGTTTGAGTTTTTAGTCATTTTCGTACATATTTAGTTTTCTACACTGTTTCGTCTTATATTTAGATATTTTATTTTAGTTATATTTGAACAATTTGTCATAATTGAATAACTCAAAAATAGTGATTTTCTTTGGTAATAACTAGTGATTTAGCAGTTTAGTAAATCATATGTTATTATGCTATTATTACAATAAATTTTTTAATATATTTTTTATGACTTTTGAGAAAATGCCTTTCTCTGACAAAATGTGTCCATGCTGAAGTATAGTCTGCTCTCTTCAAACATTTCTCATTTTTATCCTTGTTTAAATACAAGATGCGTCTAATCATATAATATGCGACCTGTTGTCCTTTCTTTCATCCAACTCAGCATGTTCTGTGCTATTAATGATGCTTAGATAAGCATTACTGCCAGAGACATCTGTTTCTAGAGGAAGATAAAAGAGAAGTCGTGTATTTCAAGAAGAAAGGTGGAAATGATCATGCTGTGCTGTTATCAAAGCTGAGGTTAGGTTTGAACGAGGGGAAGAACATCTGATGAGAGCGTAATTTGTCACAATCAGTTACACAAATTGGTTCTTTTATACAGTTAATTTCAAAGAACCAAGTTAAATATTGATTCAACAGATCTTTACATCATGTTTTTTACAAAACGGGTGTTTGTTCAATTTGTTGCAGCCATAAGCTATAAACTTAAATATTATTTTATTTAAAAAAAATATCAGATTCAAAAGCATAACTGATTCACAAACCAGACATTTTTACTATATCCAGCCGCTAACAGACATGCATCTCACCTGCACAGGTTGTCTTTGAGGCAGTAACTCTCCAGATTGAGGCAGTTGGGCTGTCCGTCTCTCTCCTCGTAGGAACAGGAGGGCACGATGGTTTTTCTCCTTCTCTCCCCACACAGAGTATCCGAACAAGGACAAAATAAGACACCAAAGCTGTACTCCTCTGGAACACGCTCCAGGAACCTCCGCAGGGCCCGGTGACATTTATGCCGGTTACAGTGGTTCGTGCCAGGTATGATCTTAGTGCAAGCTAATGCGTACTCAGAGCGCAGGGAACCGCATTTCTCATACAACCCACAGTCCTGAGCTGCTTTCAGACACTGGTTCTGATCCGTCAGAGGAAGGGAGGACACTGAAAAAGAGGAAAAGACTTTTTCAGTGAAGTGTCCAAATTCTTTCTTTTTTGGCCTGTAAAAAGCAGTATATATTTTACACACACACGCTGTAAAATAAAATATGGAAGTGGTAAGTAACATACAGATTACTGGAGCAATTTGTTTTCCAGAAAATACTATTTTATTCTTTATACTTCAACATTTTGCAATTAAAAGGCACAGTTCACCCAAAAATGAAAACCTGCTGAAAACGAACTCACCTTTAGGCCATCCAAGAAATTTAGAAATTACACTTGTTCATCAGTGAATCCTCTGCAGTGAATGGGTGCCGTCAGAATGAGGGTTCAGACAGCTGATAAAAACACCAGAAGTAACCCCAACTCCAGTCCAACATTTAATGTATTTTGAAGTAAATAGCAGCTGTAAGAAGCTAATACATCATAAGTTGTTTTAACTTTAAACTGTCACTTCTGGCTAAAATGATAACGGATAATGCATAATAACGCTTGCTCCAGTGAAAAACTTCATCTACTGTTGTCCTCTCATATCAAAATGTATTTGTTTAGAACAGTTTTATATACTGTTTTCATTTATAAACTGTGTTTTTTTATAACAATAATTTGAATGTTTTATTTAATACAAAAACGTGGCTTTTTGCTTCACAAGATGTTAATTGAGGGACTGAAGTCATGGGATATTTGTGGATAATTATGATATTTTTATCAACTGTTTGGACTAAAGGCACCCATTTCCTGCAGAAGAGCATTGGTGAGCAAGTGATGTAATGCTCATTTTTTTTTCAAATCTGTTCTGATGAACAAACAAACTCATCTTAGATGAAGCAAAGCTGAGAATATTTTCAACAATTTTCCCCTTTCGGATAAACTGCTCCTTTAATAAAACAGGTTCCTTGCCATTTCTTTGTAACTATTTGTGAAAGCTACTAGCACTTTCTGAGTGAAAACTGTTTCAAAGTAAAACCTACACTAACTTTTTTTTAGTGTAGAAATACAACTGCAAGACAAGGAAAACATATTAAGCACAAACATACAAACATGGAGTGATACACTGGCGTACATCATCACAGTGCATTCAGCTGTGGAGGAAAACACATTTTGTTTGGTCGTATCACTGATGTGGCGGCAGTACCTGAAACTATTGAGGCTAGTTTTGATGTTTCACTATTTCTCACAAGTTCCAGTTCAATGTCTTCATATGGGGACGTCTCAATGTCATCATAACCTGCAATACAAACACACACATAACCATTTAAGACTAATTAAGCTCTTTAAACGGCACCATTACCTTATCATTACGCCTAATTAACAGCACAGCACATGATCAGATTTCATATTGTATTTCTGGTAACACTTTATTTTACAGTTACACCTATTAGTTGCTTATTAGCATGCATATTACTGTAATTTTAGCCATTTATTAGTGCTAATTAAGCACATATTAATGCTTTATTCTACATGGCCCTCCCTAATCCTATGCAATACCTAAACTTTACAACTACCTTACTAACTATTAACTATGTATTGAAGGAAAAGTCATAGTTAATATTTAACAAGTGTTACCGTATTTATTTATGTATGATGCACATGTCTTACAGATTTTAATAAGAAGTCAGTATTTGAGATATATGTATTAGTTGAACTGTCACTCTACAGATTGAAGGGTCTGGATCAAGACACAAGTTAAAATAGGGACCAGTCTATTTGTATCACACAGCCCTGGGGACACCGCATGCCAAGATGAGTGAGTATGAAACCTCACACACACACACACACATAAAAGGTTGCATTGTAGTGTTTTTTCTTGTGGTGACTTTCTGTTTATATTTGTTCTTTGTTAAAAAAAAAAAAGATAATGTATAATTATTTAAAATATTAACCTTTGGTATGCATCTTTTCCTATACTATTTTTGCAAAACATTACTGATACAGTAACTAGAAATGATTCACTTACACTGAAGGGGTAAATCATTTTTTTTAAACACTTTACTGAATGCTCTTCTTCAATTCACTATTTAGATATCAATTTTTGTTTTTATTTATTTGACATTTATTTTTTTGTTTTTATTAAATGTATTATTTCATTTAGATATTATTTTTTATTTTAGATTTATAGAATGTATGATTTATAGAATGTAGATTTTTATAAATATATGTCTTTATTATTATTATTATATTGAGATACTATCTTTCCTTTTTTTTCCTTTATGTATTTTATTTATTATTTGTAAATGAAACTTTTATTCCTTTCTTCCTTCCTCATTCTTAAATGGTGTTCAATGGTGTTGTTTATCTTTCTCTTTTTATATAACACTATGCCTTTGCATAAATTACCACCGTGTATGAAATGTGCTACAATATATAAATAAACCTGCCTTGCTTCACCTACACTATATGCACAGATCTGAAATTTGAGATTTAGCAAAGCCTTGAATCCAACTTCACATGCCTTTTTAAAATATTGCCCAATACTGTACACAACACTCATATTTTCTTCAAAAACTATATTATACTATAATATTATAGTTACTGCACTCTTTCCCTATACTCCAAAATGCACATTTTGTCATTTCACACACCTCTTACTTTTTGTGTCGACATCACCAGAAGGAGCTTTTGTGTCATGTCGTGATATTCTTTTTGGGGAAATTTTTTTAGAAATTTCGGTTATCAAAACCTACGCACACACACACAGACTCTTCAAACAAATGCAAACAGGCAGAATCTCTCCTGTTATCTTGTTCGCACGCAACATTTCAATCTACGGAGGCGCCACATCAAGTGTGCTACACTCACAATTACGTGCCTTGCGTATTCCGCCGCTGACGGTTTTCATTTGCAGCACGCAGGAGAAGAACACTTGACATTTACAGTTGATGTGTTTTAAAAGCACTTATTTCTGAGACTGTCGATCAGGCCCGGGCCCTTCTGGCCCCTGCGGCCCCTTAGATACATGACGAGTTGGCTGCTGGAGAAGCCTGGGATTAGTCAGCATATACAACAGCTCTTGATGAGTCGCTGTGGGAACCCATCTTCCTGTTTCATAAGGTTTAATATTAATAAGCCATATTGGGTGGGAATATGGACTCCGCATCAATTAATTTTGCAGTCGCGCTTTGACGATCCCCCGGACGTCATTCACCGGCATCTCCGTAATCTCTTCTGCTCATGAGCAAACACTCGAGCGCGAGACGGAACCAGACGCTGCATATTCCGGTTCCATGTATGCGTCCGTCCCGCCGAGCATAATGAACAGATGAGGGAATAGCGAGATTAATCACGATAGAACTGTCAGGGAGCCAGTCGTTTGTTTAGTGTCTGACTGGGTTTTATGCCTCCTTGCCATTTCATACACATTACTGAGCACTCATTAAATGCTATTACTGCCTAAATCTAAATTCTCTGGTAGCTCACTCAACACTCTCATTAAAGCGTTTTGGCATGTCCTGAAAGAACATAACAAATGGCATCCGCTGAGATCTGTGAGTTCACTGTTTATGACCGACAGAACAAAGGCAGTCATTTTGAAATTGATTTAACTGAATTCTTTATGCATGACTTTCTTCTGGAGTTACCTACTCCCTCTTTTACTTTCTTATTCGCTTTCTTTAAAGCTGCACCTTTCATCATAGCATTCACTGGTTTGGGAATTGCTGGACATGTGCGGTTCAGTCAGGGAATATTCTAGGGAGTCTTAAAAAAACATGAAACTGCATTAGCAATTTAACTTCTATAATATGATATATATTTGAGTGCATATATATTATATTTGCAGCCCTCAAAAGATTTTGGTTTTTGAAAGATGTCTCTTATGCTTACCAAGCCTGCTTTTATTTGTTTAAAAATACAGCAAATTGTAATTTGGTAAAATATTATAACAGTTTAAAAACACTGGTGAAAAGTTTTTGACAAGTGAGATTTTTTTTTTTTTTTAAGTCTCTTCTGCTCAACAAGCCTGCATTTATTTGATACGACAAACAGCAATAACAATATTAAAAACATATATATTTTTACTATTTAAAATTACCGTTTTCTATTTAAATTTATTATAAATGTAATTTATTCCTTTGATTTTACAGTAAAGTGACATGAGTAATAAATTATTCTGAAAAATTCAAATTTGATCACAGGAATAAATTAATATAAACATATTCAAATAGAAAGCAGCTTTTTTAAAGGTCAAAAAGGTTTGGTTCTTCCATCAGATAAACAGAGTGGATGTAGCCATGGATAATGTGAGAAGATGAAAAGAACAATTGACAACTTATTAGTTAAGAATGTTAAGTCAAGGCCTGATTTGTCCGGGAATTTTTTAAGCACAAACAATTTTACCTTTCTTGTAGAATTGTGCTTCAAATAAAGAACTTTATGGTGACCAGATTGTGACACCGCGTCTACATCGAGCTCTGTGTGTAATAAGGCCTATTGCTGACAACAAAAACTCTCTCTTGTGCCTCTTACCCTGTGGAAAACGGACGGTCCAGTAAATGTTCAGGCAATGTTGTTCCAAGCGAGAGCCTCGCTGACACTTGCACTCTTGCAGGTTTTGATAATTCATGAGGTTGTTCTGAGCTTCGACGCAGGCCTGCCGTCCCTCCAGACTGAGGGGAGCCACTGCCTCCTCATCCACGCAGTACTCCAGGTGCCGGAACTGACGCTTACACTCCTGGTCCATCATACATTCAGTTGCAGCCTCTGTGCAGTCCACAGTGCCGGGGAACACTGGCACCACAGAGGGAACAGCCCCTGAAGGATTGAGAGGAAAGTTCATTTTAAAAATCAATAAACAAAGCTTTTATTAACAATACGTTTTATCAGTGAGCTAACTGATTTAGCAGACAGCATTTGGCTCAGCAAACAGGCATTTGGACACAGTTGTGGGCAGGCCCAGATGCTATCATATTTTATTTATTTTTGTCATTCATGCCTTTTTCTAAATGAAAAGAAATCAGCAGTGCATGCTGATGCATTTAAACGTAAAAAGTCTTAAAGGAAACCGAGAGCAACTACAACATTGCGAAATGAATAGTGAATTCCTATACTCCCACTCAGTTCCTGAATTTGAATTGAATTGAAGGTACATGAGCAAACAAGTTGCAAAATTGCAGTCAAAAATTTTTATTCTGTCATTAATTACTCAACCATGTGTTGTTCAATACCCATAAAACCTGAGAGCTTTCAGACCCTGCATTAGACAGCAACACAACTGACCATTCAAGGCCCAGAAATATAGTAAGGACTGTGAGGAAGGACCAGGAAGAGCAGGATCCATTTGAAGATAGTTTATTAGAATAGTTGTACAGGCCGGGTCAGGAGTGGCAAACAAAACAAACAACTGAAGTGAACTGGGGTCCGTTCTTCGTACCTCGCTAACTCAGCTGGATTTGTCCTGATCTTGGATCGTTCGGTTCTTCGATGCTCATCTGGGACTTGCTGTCATAGCAACAGGTCCGTGAGCTTGGACCTGCTCGGGAGCAGGTTTATTTCATGTAAACAGGATGTAGGCTGCGGTCCTGACGGGTTATGATTGGTTGAAATGGCGAGATCACACCTGATTGGTTAAAGAGCACGACTGACACGGACTGAGTATCCGTGTATAAGTGTATAAAATAATTACGATGATTCACACACAATATATATATATATATATATATTAAAAAATATGATATTAATTTATTTATATGTTTATATTATATATCTAAAAAGAATCTAAAACTACGAGATTAAAGATATCCTCTGCTTTTAAAATCTTTTAAAAAAATCCTAAAAGTTTTATAGCAAAATACAAACAATAGCTGAAATGGCTTTAGTTTAAGCGGCAATGTAAATCAATAACTTTCCCGATTACAGTGAGACTTCATTATAAATCTATAGCCTATATATCTAATGTTCCTTCACTTTTATATCTTGCTATACACTTTAAACAAAACTTTAAACAAAGAGGAAAAACACATTCATTTGAAAGAAGAGCTGTTTTATATAAAAAGAAACAAAGCAGACACTTATTGCGATTGCTGGGTGTCTGGCATGTTACAAATAATGAATATGTATATATAATACAGCGATCTGATTATTAAAGAGCTTGAACAACTCATTACTGTAAGACACAATATAAAACTGAAGCTGAAGCTTTGTTTAAAAAGTACTAAAGGGACCATCTTATTGCTATTGGGTGGCGCACTATAACGAATCAAATGGAAGACATGAAATATTATTTCCAAGCATATGACCCCGCAAATATTACACATGATGTCATTTCTGCTAATAATCCCACATAAATGCCTTTGGTGTATTAAAAAGGAGTTAAATAAGAGAGCTAGCACCCCCCGAAGGAATGTCGACTGAGTGTGTGAGCTGATGTTAAAAGTTGTTCCTGTTCAGTCTTTTAATAAATATTATATTGTTGACATTAAGCGGTTTCCACAAGTTCTTAGATCTCATCCCAGTAACAGGAAGCGGCCGCTCGGACGCAACAATATTGAAATATGCCTAAATTTATTTAATCTAAATTAAATCTAGTTTTATTTATTACAAATTTTTTGTGGGGGGGTGGCACTAAACGCTGCCGTAATAATTCTCCAAAACCCTCTAATAAAAGCTCTTGCTCTGCTTGAGAAAAAAAAATTAGCTCGCTCTTTTGCCATTTTGTCAGCCAATCAAAGGGGTTGTGATCAGTGTTTCTACTATCAATACATGTCACCTTTCAAACCAACACACGAGCGCGCAATAATCCTAGACAACTCAATCCAGCTATACTAATCATCAACAACTGGTGCGTTTGGAAACCGGATTAGTGAGCTCATAGTTAGCGCGATGATATCATCTTAGATGTCTCAATTCATTTTAGATCTATAAAGCGACGTACGAAGAACGGACCCCAGGCATGTGAATCTGGCTTATATACAGGTGGGTAATCAGTGTGTTAGTGTGGTAATAAGGTGCAGGTGTGTGCTCAGTCCCAGGTATGAGGCATGATGGGAATATAAGTCAGAATACTGGTAAGTATTTCGGTGAAGGCTCTCTCTGGTGATCCGGAGGAGGCGGTATCGGAGCCTCCGTTAGGACAAAGGACATTGTTAAAATAGTATAAAACCTTAATTTTATAAAGATAAAAGAATACTTTAAAATATATCTATATATAAAATATATTTAAGTCTATGAGTTTAGAATGACATAAGGGTGAGTAATAAATTTTGGGGGTTTTGGAAAAAAAAAAACACAAATAAAGTTCTTCAAGTTAATAGGCCAGTTAGTTTATAACTCACTTTATTTACCAGAATACATTGCATATTACATTTCTCTGAATTGCTCTTTAGTAATATCTACTTCCTGCTGCCAGCTAAAGACTGTGTTTGGCACTCCAGCTTTCCTTTGTGTGTGTTTTGTGTCTGTTTTCATTCCTGGACCCCATTCCCCATAATGCACCTCTCCTCACAGCTGTTGCTAGTTTGGTTCAATCATTCAATCAGTGCCACCTGTATATATACCAGTCTGTTTGTCTGTCACAGATCATTGTCTAAGTGTATGCCGTCAACCCAGTGTGTTCATTCATGTTCTTGTACCCTGTTATCATTGTCTGGATTTATCGTTGCCGACCTCTGCTTCCCTTGGATTTACGTTTTCATCTTGCCCTTAGGAATCTGTTTACTGGTATGTTTGACTCTCGCATGTATTATCATTTACTCTTTTGTCTATGCCTTTGCTGATTCTGATTACCGGTGTTCGACTTTGTCTGCCTGACCCTGAGCCCAATAAACACATTTTGCATTTGAACTCGCACGCTTCACGTCCTCATTCGTTACACTTCCTGTCTTTGTTTTCAAAATCCAATTCAGCTTCCTGTTGGGAATGGTTCATGACTTGGCTGTTGAAAACCGACATATTTGCCAAAAGAGAACACACAAAAATACGAAGAATGTGTAGAACTTTGTGAATGAGTTTCCTGTTCAATTCTGATACCCTGCAGACCTGGTTATGACAAATTACTGTTTGTGAATTTTCACCAGTTTCACTACAGTATAATATACAGTGTCAGAGTTATAATATCTGCATTCTAGAAGCACAGAAAACATTCTGACAGTGACTATTAAAAAAAAAAAAAAAAAGATCAAAGGCCCTTAACTTGCACTCAAGGGCAGAATTAATAATGTGTAAAATAATTTAAAAGAGACCTCTTCTCTGAAGGGAATTTCCCGGCTCGCTATTGCAGGAGGACAGATAACTTAAAGAGCAGAAAATCTTCATTCACCAACTTCATACATCAAGAGTTTCAACCCAAGTCCTTGACAACAGACACTTTGTGCTTCATGTCCATTCTCAGGCTCAATCCTGACAGACGTCATCAACTCCAGAGACCCTCGCCATCAGCCGGGTCTCAGGGTGACCTGAGGGGAAACTGTGACAGGGCAGTGTAATTTCATGGCTACGTTAGCTGTTTTTCATTAAGTAGAAAAAGCCTTGCACTCCTGTAGAAGCATGAGACATGTGTTTCTCTTTCTTGTAATTCTCCCCCCTGACCCCCATCCCCCTTTGTGTCTGTTTTCCTTCGCAGCGGCAGGGGCTGTAATTGTGCTAGGCCTCATTTTAAAGCGTGTGGTGATTGAGAAGCCACGGCTGTGGCCGGCAGACTAAGCGTTGGTCATGGCTTAGGACTCCACTACCACAAAATGGCACCTCCTTCCACAGCTCACAGAGCGATGATCCATGCGTGAAAGACCATCTACTGCGGCGGCCGAAGTTAAACGGACAAGTAAACACACTTTGATCTCGCGCATATTTGACAAACAGTTCAATATTGAGATGTAACATGCTAGGTTGAATTTAAAGACAGGTGTTTGATCTGCCACTGTTTTCATTTTTCTTCTTAATGGTGAAGTGTGTCATTGCTGCACCTCTAGTGGCATCAAACAGAACTGAAGATTTAACGTCTGCTTTCAAACAGGTTTTCAGTCAGACCCGAAACACACGCCACTGGCTGATTCAACGCTGCTGTATTTGATGCTTGTCTGAATGTCTTGACGCTGCATATTAAGATTATATAACATCATGAGAATAATTATACAAGAAGGTTGAACGATTAAAGCATTTTTAGCTGGACTATTGTTTATTTGTTGATTTTAGACGTATTAATAGTAATTAATGTATTATTTAAATGAATGAATGATAAATTGTAATTAATAAATAATTAATATAAAGGATATCAACTAAAACTTAAACTAGTTAACTAAAATTAAAACCATAAATAACATATTTAATTTGAATGAAAGTTAACAAAATCCAAATAAAATGTGGGGGGAAAAAATCATTTTTATAAAAAAAAAAAAACAAAGCGTTTTAAAGCATTAAAAACTACAATAATATGCTAATTATAATAAAGTAACACTGATTTAAGTTAATATTTGTCAATATTTATTTTGGTCACACTTTATTTTAAGGTCCAATTCTCACAACTAACAAACTATTGACTATATGATTTTGTCTTAATAAACTCCTAATTTTTCTGCTTATTTACCTAAGTTTAGGTGTTGGATTAGGCAGGCAGAATATGGTCAAGCAGAATATGTGCTTTATTAGTACTAATAAAATAATTAGTACTAATAAAGAGCAATTGATGGTGACAATTGGTCCCTATACTAAAGTGATATACTTTTTGATTAATTTTAGCTGTTACTACTAACACAATAAAATAGAACAGGTTTCCAAGAACTGTTTTTGAGAAACAGGTAGACACAATGCAACAGCATAACCAAATATAAAACACAATTACTAAATACATCCTCGGTGGAAAAGCCTATAAAGTCTAAACTGGACACAATAACAAAAGTCGATTGCAAAATGGATTCTTATGGACTGCAGACCAGAAAAGGATATATAACAATGAATATATTGACTTTCTGTCCATTCAATGCTTTACTCATCTGTAACAATGTCTTTATATTATCTCCATTTGGATTAACAGTCCAAATGGCATTAAATATGATTCATTACTATTGCAAAAGCTTATCTTAAAATGTCTAATTTCCATGTCTTTCTTTTTATATAGGGATCGATTCAAAGAACGTCAAGTGCACAGAAGAGTTGAAAAGTGAGCGATGGAGTGAGAAAGAAACAGAAAGAAGGAAAGAAAGTAAACAGAATGACAGACAGCAGACGCCTCACACAATAGGAAACCGTCTCAGTATGGAGGCTGATGGCAATCAAACACATGCTGGCCGGGTGTTACGAGATATGTGTGTGTGCGCGCAATAAAATCACATTTAGCAAGTGACAGTGACACACACACACACACACACACCTTGAGGCTTTAAGTCTCATGCACACACTGAGAGAAAACGACAGACGCAGTTTCTGCAGTGAAGCTCAGCTGTACAGGGGAGTGAAAGAAATAAAGAGGTGAGTGAAATAGAGAAAGACAGCGCAAGCGTGTACTGTAAATCTAAGTATCCTTGTGTGACCGTATTTATGGCCGGCGACAGCAAACCGGCTCCAGCTGTCGATATTTGCGGGTCTAACGTGATTAACTAATCAATGCGTACAGCCGTCTGAACCTCTGTGGTAAACCGAGCTCCACTATATCAAGATACATATCAAGAATACGTCTCTTCTGTCGATCCACACAAAACTGAAGAATCCATCAGCTAAATTACAGCATGCTGCATCTCAGGGCCTAAACCGACAATTTAGACAAATTACTCAAGAAAAAACACACACAAACAAACCCTCATATCCATTTAAAACAGTGAATGACTGTTTTTCAGCAAGGATGACAAAATGTCAAGGAATGAAAAGGAAGCCATTAACTGTATATTTAAGTATCTTTCTGACAGTAAATGTGCTGTATAGACTTCCAGCCCACACTGTTATTTGCTGCATTGAGGGTTTTGTCAAATGTGGGTCAGAGCGCCGTATCTATTCACTATTGGTGACACGTCACATCAAAGCATGGCGGCGATATTAAAAGAACCGGGTCGGATGGGCCCGTCTGATTGACAGGGAGGAGAAACGGAAGACAATCCGAAAGCCCCAGGAGGAAGGAGTGCACTGCAGGGACGTGATGCTGAGACAGTCCTCGTCGCTAAATCACAGTGCTCAGCGCCTTTAATGAAAATTGGCTACAACATCATCATAAAAGCCGTGTGCGAGTGGAGCTCACGCACACACACACTCTCGCTCTTTCTGATTCTGTCGCTTGGCTTGAATCTTCCAGTCGAGGCGAGAGAGTCCAACACCATCTGCCGTCACCGTGTTTGCCTTTCCAAATCCTGGTTATCAACAAAACACACACGCGACCCTGAAAAGACCCTAAACGTCCCCTCATATGTGAAGAAAACATGCCCGGAGGGGAGATTACCTTTTTGTTAACTAGTCCCGTGTGGTTTATTGAACCTGTGTTCTTACGATTCCTCTTTGATTTGCTAAAAATGGCCATGTAATTAGGCTGTCCGCCTGTCCCTGGGTATGTCCTTGGCTGGGATGCATCTGAGTCCATTATGGCATATTTTTCTCCATGCAATTAGTATATGCGCTGACGAAGCCTGGTTCACCTGGGTGTATTAAAGCATCCCAAAACATTTTTTAACTTGTGCAGCTCATGCATTTCGCATCTCATTTGGGTAAAAGCAGAAATGAGGAAGAAACCATTACACAACAAAAAAAATATTTTCATACTCAGTATTTTTTACTTGTTTTACAGTCCTGAAAATACATTAAGGCCACATGAGAAGAAAAAATGCTTTAGGTATTAATATCTGCCACTGTGGTAAGAATTAAGTGTATTTTTCTTACCCCACTGGCAGATATTCGTTCTGGTTTTAACCCTTGTGCTGTGCTGAAAACCTACTTTGGTGTTCCCAGTAAAATGACCTTGTAATTCTCTTATCTTGCGATATTATCACTAAATCTTGGATTCAGTGAGTCAAGCTGTTTTCTTTCAGTTAGCACAGGTTTTGCAATTCTTTTTGGATTTGCAATATCATAAGTCTCAGTGATCTGACCTTGAAATATTATTTGTGAATGAACTGATGTGCAGAAGCTTCGATCAATGAGCCCGAGGATCAATCAGGTCCAAAAAATAACACGTCTGCTAACTGAAAGAAAACAACTTTGAATCCAATATTAGGTTGTTTTTGACTGAGACAAAGCCTGTACGTTTTAGTCCAATGCAATAACATCAAAATGACCAGATAACAACATGATTATTAAGCATACGAGTCTTTTTTATATACAAACTTTTAGTTTTGCTTCTCAGGTCAATGGATCATAATTTGAGAATGTATAGATATTCTACCAAAAACCAAGATTGAAATTTTTTTTTTTCTGCAGCGGATATGCCCGGCATGTTTTCCCCAGACCTGTCAGCATCTGTCGCTGCGAAATGAGTTGAAGCTGCCAAAGTCCAGAGTTGCGCACGCGCACCTTTTCTCAAACACACCTGGGCACGCGGCTGGCACGGGCTCACCCATGCGCACCTGCCTGGAGGCCGTCAATCTTTGACTCGGTGTTTGTACACATCCTTCCACCTCAGGTCGTCTCTTAAAAGCATATTCAGGCATGCGAATCTTTATGCAAATACAAAATCTTTTTGCCACTTGATATCCGTCAGGGGGTCCTTTTGCGATTCGTGCGGCTGATATACGACCCGACCCCCGGGGATACACACAGCATGAGCGAGCACATCAAATCTGCAATCATTAACACAGCTAATAAATAAACCTGTCGATCAGCGCGCGCATTACAGCCTGTTCTCGTGGCACCAGGGTGCGACAAACACCACTCATGATGATGAATGCCACTTGAGCTACAAAGACACTTACTATATTGCACCCTGTCGTCCCAGGTGGGGAAAGAAAGTAAGATCCCTCAAATGCTGGTTGCTGTGCTACGGGAACACCATGGAGCTGCCCTTTACCAGCCTAATCTGTCTCTGTTTATATGTGTGTGCGTTTCTGCCATCACATAATTAGGATAATACTGACTGTGACAGATGTCTCATAACATACTGTTATTTGTTGACAGAATTATATTTTTAGACCTGGCCTGTGCGGATTATCGTTCTCGGAAGAACTCCTGTAATGCCTGAGATATTAAAACTATTATGCTGTTGTGATTCGAAGGTGTGAAGAAAATAAACACAGGGCTGCAAAGTACACATAATTGGCTGAAAATCTCAGTGTTGTAATTAACTGTTAAAAGTACAAAGCATAAGGATGAGCTCAGAATGCTACATCGAAAGAGGGTCTCTTAAAGGTCCTTTCTGTTTTTGTACGCATTTAACAGTAAGTGATAATAATGGTTAAGCTCATTTAAGCTCTTTATGTTGGTTTTACGACATAGCAGCATATAAATATAACCTGGTGCTGTTGGGGCTATTCTTAAGAGTGGACAGCGTTTGTTAAACGTAATAAGCAAGTACACAGAAATGTGAGGGAGTGACAGACACATCTGTTCTGCTCAGCGTACAGCACTCTAGAAAATGAAACCCTTTCTATTGTTTCAGCACATGGCACAGCGGTCACCCTAAAACACACCTGTGCGATAAGTTTCCGTGTAATTGTAATTTATTCACTGCTGTTCTGGCGTTTACAAACGTATGCACTATAACATGTACAATATAATTGATGCAAAATGTGTATAATACATCCAATACACAGCATACCGTGTGCAACCGGTAGTTTTTTTTTTTTATGTGTATGATGAACACTGATATCTGTCATGCTTTTTTTCTCACTTGGTCTATTTGCCTGTAATATATTGGGTATTGTGTAAATAGTTTATAATGTAGACTTTTCTTATCTTTGTATATTTATTGTGTTATGCTCTATGCCTTACAGTGTGTCTGGTCAAAAATAAAGTATCTATCTATCTATAATCTTTTACCTCAGACATTTCTTCCTTTTACACTACCATGGTTTTACAGTAATACATCTCTTTTAGTTTAGTTCACCACCAAGGAGCCATTCATAAAAATATCTATCTATCTATCTATCTATCTATCTATCTATCTATCTATCTATCTATCTATCTTTTCCTTTTAGTTTGCGGTCATCTTTTACCTTATAACTGTATATGTAAATATAATGACTTACTAACAAATTGTTTTTCTAGGCAAAACAGTTACATATTATTCACGTTGTTCATTAATTAAAATAAACATGCATTGTAAATATGTATTAATGTAAATGCACTGCAAACACTCGTGTAATGTGTGACCCTAATGTGTCAAAATAAGTCATGGAGGCTGTTTCTAAGAGTCTTACCCTTAACGACGAACAGATTTAGAAGTATTCTCAGAAGGATCATGTCGACTGCTGCTGGATGCGCTCGGCTGGACGGTGATGCTGCTGGGGAATCTCGGGGAAGCGCGTCTGGAACCCCCGGATCGGTCCGACTCAGTCCGAGCCACTACATCCATACAAGAGGACCACCGTCCTACTGATAGAAATCTCCAAAACGACGTGTCCGAAAATCAATTCCAGCTACGAACTTGTGCGGTATCGGAAGCTTTCTAATGCGTAAGAGGTGTCCGAAGAGCAATGATTTCATACAACAAACAAACAAGGGGGAAATTACAAACTGTCAAACGCACTAGCCGCTGTTGTCCGTTATACTCACGATCGGAGTCTTTCTAAAATAATAATCCTCGATTCAAACGCGTATCACCATGATAGAAGCGTAACCAAAGGCGCGCGTCAGATGTGCCAGTGTGCGCATTAGTGCGCATCAGTTTAATACAGTATATGTGAGCGCGACCCCAGATGCTTGATTCCTGCTGTCCCACAGCACAATGTGCTCAATCCAGTCCTCAAACTCAGCGGCGAATTTTACATGCATCTGCCTCCCTGTGATTGGCTCGGGCATTCTCAGGCGCATCCATGCAAAATCCCTGACCAGCCTTCTGGAGAGCTGGGTCGCTGCTCCTATAGGCTAGAGAGATTCAGCCTGCTCTGCAAGTATCTAAGTTTACAAGTGAATCTTACAGCAATAGTGAAATGTAACGGCGATTAAAAAAGTGAGATAAAGGTCAGTCAAACTGCGCACTCTAAAAAAATAACCGTCCTTTAGGATCCCATCACTGGATTTTAAGCGGTTTATACGTTTGTCGTAAATTAAAGCACTCTCTTAAACTGAACGTTGTTGTATTAGATTAAACACAGTTATGTTAAATGTTCTTCATATTAGCCTATTTCTAAATGTATGAACATTATCCTATAGTGGTTTTTTATAAAGGCCCTTTCAACAGCAGAGCAATATAGCGTCCACAGCAAAGGATAGTTTACCGTTGTGTTTACTGTAAAAGCGCGCTGCAGGTTTGCAGTCCGAAGCTGTAAATGCTCGAACTCTTTAAAAGAATCAGGATGGATTCTGATTGGCTATCAATGTTCTATCGTTCATCAACTGGAATAAATAGTTTTAATAATGGTTCCTGCTATGTTCCCCTTTGCATTATGCACCTTCTGATTTCGCCAAGTCCCTATAGGTCAACATATATTGTTGAACATGGAACAACATTTTAATGCAAAATTATAGTCTTGATCATATCTCTATACCTTAACCCATCTACCCAAAAGTAATGCCTAAAATCAGAGGAAATGAGGATGACGGACACTGATGCACAAGCACCAAACACTGATTGTAAGCCTAAACTTCACAAAAACTGAAAACCGCTTCTTCACATCTGATTGGTTAATCACAATGTTGACCCACTTAAAAAAAATCAGGTTTGGTGTGGACTTAATAATGTAGTAATCATCCTCGGTGCGAACAGGTGTTAAAATATTTGATCAAACTGCTAAATTCTATTGCTGTGTGAATAGCTTTTTCTGTTTAACTTGACACAAATAAACTAATGTTTAATTTAATTAGAATGTTGAACAAACTCTTCTGCTGGTTATACGTCTTGAGATCACCCACAAAACAACACTTAATAGTGCTGCAAAACATAAATATGGGAACATACGATAGTTCACTGAGAGAGTTCACAGGGTATTCTGTTTCAGTTTGTTTACAAAACTCCATACAGAGAAATCCCATAAGGCCATAAGCTGTCCAGACCGTGAATACTATGAACACAACACTGTTAGAACTTTAGATTCTGAAGTAAAGTTGGCAGGACAACACAGAGACATACCAAGGCTGTATTTCTGTTCCAATTTCAGGATTTGCGAATGAAACTTTAATGAGAATTTGATTTGTCCAAGTGGTCTGACTTGGGCCAACAACTGGGTCTATAATCAGGAGGCTTATGTAGATACACATTTGGCTGATTACCGCAGTGCAACAGCCTGCACGGTCATCTGTGCGTGTGTGTGTGTGTGTGCACGAGTGGTTTGCTGAGCGGACAATCATGGCCATTTAACTAATCAGAGGAAATGCCATACAGAGCCATTGCCCTGATGATGTCACAGCTCTGGAGTCGTCACTCTGAGTGCTTCCATCTGGTTGGGCTTTTTAGTGGCCGGAGAGCCACTTCACTTTTTCTTTTGTCTTCTCTCTCTCAATCTGACCATACTTTATGTGCTCTTTTCAAATGCAAGAAGCCGTTTTATCACCCTTTTTCTAAGATCAGATGTAACTAGATTTTTACACGTTTGTAAAAAAAAAAGACCTATTTTGAATTTTAAACCATCTCTTTCTTGCATTTTTAGAATCTGAAGAAACTTCTTTCACCAAAGAACCTTTTGTTAAACAGAAGGGTTCTTCAGAGGTTCTTTACGGAACCAAGCACCTTTATTTTTAAGATTGTATAATGAGTACATTTTGAAAAAAGGTTTTTGAATAGACAATCATCTAAAGGTAAATGTATACTAAATCAAATATCAACTCTATATAATGAAGTTGAGAATGCAGTCCTTAGGTTAAGGGGGCTGAAACAGTTACGCATAAATCATTGCATGACCTGAATGATTCAGCACAGAAAAAAACACTGAAAAAACGTGTCTTCAGATAAATCAGCTGAATCAATCGACTGTCTAACACAACAATTGGGGGGGGGGGGGATTTAGAAGTTAATCTGACTTTCCATCTGAACATATAAAACAGCGGACGATTTAGGACAGACCGATTAATTAGAACTAATCAGACTTTCCAACGCAATGTGTGAGATAGAGCCATTTAGTGGTAAACCGATTACCTAAAAATGATTCAGACAATCCATGACTATGTGAATGAGAGGACCATTTAGGACGAACCAATTTATTAGAATGAATTAAACTAATTAGTGCAAATTCAGAGAGGATACGAACCGATTCAATGGAGTGAACCAGATATTCTAATGCTACATATGAGAGCGAGTGAGTCATTTAGCCTAGGACAAATCGATTCACTTCAAAGAATCATGCTTTCCGAAACAACATATGAGAGAGATCATTTTGGGGTGAACAGATTTACTGAAATAAATCACTATTTATGTACGATAGGACTATTCAGGAAGAACTGATTCATTAGAATGAATCAGACTTTGTAACGCAGCATCAGAGAGGAGCATTTACGACGAATCGATTCACTGGAATGAATCAGACTTACTGTTTTTACTTCTCTTTTAAACATTTACACCGCAAATGTTTCGCTAATGGAAAAGCTACACTATGACAATAATTAAAGTGTCAGACTACTGAACAATATTCTTCGCTACTTTAAGTTAGCTGCTCATCAAAACTGTAATGGTTTGGGGTGTTGCCAGGGTTGCTACAGCTTCGCGCGTGATTGCTAGTGTGCTTGCTTAATTGTCCGAGTCAAAAGAGCGCGCCGAAGGCTCTTCAATGTATTGTCCACTTTATCCATTTTGCTAAACATATACTTATGTTTTACCTTCCCCTTCTACCTTCTTTGCACCGCTTCTTACTTACAATTTGAACCTCAACACAAAGATGTTTCCATTCGTCCGTCCTCTCTCGCTCTCTGTTTCTCTTCCTCTCCACTCATCCCTCGCTCAGCTCATCATTGCTTTACGATAGCTGTGACCTTTTCAGTGGCACTCCACTATCAGACTCTTATCTCACTGCCAGTGTAGCCGAGCGGTCATTTATGAGGTCACTTCACAGAAGTGGACATTAGCGATAATGTACTTCCAGTGACTCAGGTGGCACATTAAAGCGAAGGCAAGCGCGCGCGCACCCACTTTTGCCCGGCATATAATCATCTGTGTACATGACAGAGATGTGGACGTCGTAACAAATTAAAATGTCCGTAGGTGGAAAGAATATTTTGCTTGATGAGAGAAGAGAAAAAAAGAGACAATATATTTTCTTCAAAGTATTACAAACGCGCGCATACACACACGCACACACAATTTCTCGATCCCACTCGGTTTGTACGCTTGTTAGTTCCACTTGAAATGGCAAATGACAAACAATCAGAGGCAGTGAAGCAGTGGCTTACCAGCTCACAGAACCAGCCAAAACAAAACAAACAAGGCAATTACTGCAATTCACACTACACCAGTTCTCCATGTTAAACACACACACGCACACACAGATAAACACAAAGGCCTTTGCAATTATAAACATTATTCTCATCTCTTGCAATCTATTTTTGACATGCAAACTAACACTACACATATACATAAGCTCGCGCAACGGGGATGTGTACACGGTATATTAAAACGACTAAATCCACTGAATAAAATATTTTTTCATCTCCAAGGTTATGAAGAGAAGGTGGAGAAAATCTCAAAACTGATTTTTTATACATCACTGGCTTTGCAGGGCTTTGATAATGAGGCCAAAAGAGGAAGTTGGCAGATGTGTTTACGGCCCGTTTGAATATCTGCCTCACAGATATAGACCAACTTCATGCATCTGCTACGCCAATACATACAACATATAAAACTACTAAGTAAATTTAACACTCTTGCTTTAGTTCGTGTCATTAATTCATATTATTAATTGCCAAATGACAAGACCTACATTTTGTCGGCAGGAAGCATTCGGCAATGTTTAAAGCCTTAATGTTTAATGTTTACAAGTTGTTGTTTTATAGACTCTTTTGACTGGCAGTAAATTATAGGTCTACAAATGGATAAAATAGCATGACATGAACCGTGTAACAAATAAACAGTTGGCTAGAGAGAACTAGACAGATTCAAAGTTTTGTTTGCCATATATGAGTCATTCTGTGAACACCGAAATATGCTGTTAAGTGCTTTTCTGACTTAAACATATTTGAATTTGAACAGAAAAGGAAAACAATTGAACTGAAAAAGTTAAAATAATTTTAATTAAATTTTTAATTAAAAACAGAATCATTTATGTGTGTCCACAAATTCTGATTCACTCCCCATCATATCACTACTGTAACAAAACTGCAGTCATGTTTTATTAATTAATTACAATTTTTCCCCTTAAAGCATAACATGTCAAATAAAATAAGCAGGAAAGCTGTTTATTTAGTTTTTGTAACTATTTACAAAAACATCCTGTTGAATCTTAATGCAAATGAGAAAACCCCATAACCCAAATATTTTGGTTTTAAGCATTTTATCCTGTCATATTCAGAATAACCCAGCATATTAGGCATTTTTATTATTATTTCAGCATATGATGACAGTGCAACGTGTTAACACTTAAGACATTCTTTGTCAACTAGAAGTTTTATAATTATAAATTTATTTGGAAAAGCAGCTTTATATAATGACTCATATTCATCTGCTACAGTACAAGGTATTGTTTTGTTAATGATCTAGGGGCAAATATGCAAAAAACACAGTGATTTATAAAAGCAGATCAAATAAATGTGCGTAAATGTTTGTTAGTTATGCATAAAATTATCGGTGTGTGTGGTTGCGGGCCCCTGATTAAAGATCTGGATGGCTTGAGGGAAAGTAGCTCCTCCTGACCCCTGCTGGCCCTACAGCCACGGTAGAGCTTTATCTGACCACAGCAGTGTGGATGAAATCCTCAGTGAATTTTCTTGCCACATAATCTTGCTTAGATGGAGAGATGTCCTACAAGCAGGCCAGAACAATAGGAGCTTGTTTTATTCATCCTGTCAGGGAAAAGTCACAAGTTTGAATTGCACATCTCTCCTTAACAAAATGCATAGATGCACTTTCATGCACAGTGCCTGAATGTCACGTGACCATTAACCAACATCAAAGAATGGTGTTATTTTAGGATCTTTGAACACTATTATACTTTTGAATATTTTTAATTAGTTTGTTTTAGATTATAATTTAAAATATAAAATGATGTTCATTATTATCATAATATTATATGAAATTATTATAATTATTATAATATTATAAATTATTATTAGTACATATTTATGGTTTTAGTATTAACTATAATTATCTTGCGTTTGAACATGCAAATGTGGTGTTATAAGTTATTGACTCTTCAATACATATTTTACAGTGATCGGCTAAATAAAACATTTGTAAAGTCTATACCAGTAAATGTAGAAATTACAGTAAATAAGAATAATAAATGCATTAGCATTATTAGCTAATGTCAACAAATGGAACAGTGTTGTAAAGTGTTACCAAGTCCACTATCAGGGTTCTTGCTGACGTTCACCTCTACTTCCCGTAGATAGGCTTTGTCTTGGCTGTCAGCTACAAACCCATCACAACAGAGCAAGAGAGAGCGAGATGGCAGAGAAAAGGAGGAGGGTGGGGTGGAGGAAGAACAAACATGTGCCTTTGAGATAGACTCTAGTACTAATATTGACCAGCATGCTTCAGAAAACACAGACGCACAACCCCGCTACAGTAATGAAAGCCCCACAAAGGAGCATCGACACATTTTATCAGCGACCTGAATTAGCAGCGTCTGTTCACCTTGATTGCCAGTGTTCATATGTTTCACTTACACACACACACACACACACACATAAGCACACTCACTCACCACTGCATATGCACTCAGCCAGCAAATAAGAGCATGTGGCACTAAAAAAAAAAAACACATTTTATGTGCTCAGCAGGTATGAGTCCAACTATTAAAACACACACAATTGCTCATGAAAACACATACACGCATCACAAAAAGTTGTTAAGCTCATAAATTAGAAATGTCATATCAGACTTCATCAGAGGATCAGGTCCGTTCATGGAATATTTTTCTGCCCAATAGATTTAAACTGTCATTCAAAGTAATACCCCAAACAAAAATTCTGACATCATTTTGGTCACCATTTTTGGTTCCAAACCTGTATTGAGTTTATTTCTGCATAAAAGAAAACGTTACCTACCTACTGTTACCCATTGACTTTATGGATACACTGTTAGAAATAAGGTACAAAAGCTGTTACTTGGCTGGTACACTGTAAAAAAAAGTCAGTAAAATTTACGGAAATAAACGGCAGCTGTGGTAGCCAGAGAATAACCGTGAAAAATACAATGCCAATATTTTTTTTAGTTAAATTTACAGTTAAATACCGTAAATTCTAATAATATATGGTAAAAATGGATATAATGTTAAAATACCAGTCTTTAAAGTAGTGAAATCTATTTAGTACCTATGAATTACACTGATAACTACCAAATGCAGGGGGTGATGAGAAAGTCACATGATGATCCAAAGCTCTTTAAAAGTAGCTTTTAAATGGTCACATATATAGAAGGTGCTCAGAGTCATTCTCACAGACACTAAACACGGTAAATGGTAAAAATAATTTAACTCAAATGTTCAATAAACATTCATTTAACAACATTACATGTAACATACAACCCTAATAAACTGATATGACAAAACTAAAAAGAAACATTGTTATTTCATAGATAAAACATCAAATTCAAACAAAATGTAAAATGCAATGCAGGGAATTCTGGGAATGTCAGTTTACGGTGTTTTCCATTAACCATTTAACAGTTTTTTACCGTTAAATCATTTTATACAGTGATATCTTACGCTTTTGGGCCTTTTATACATATTTTTGGAAGACAATAGGAATTGAAGCTGTTTCTTTACCGACATTCTACAAAATATCTTCTTACATGTTCAACATAAAAAAAACAATGTACGCAGGTTTTAAAAACATGAGAGTGAGTAGCCTGACAGAATTTTTATTTTTGGGGGGAACATCCTTTGAATGAGTTACACATTAAGGTTTAATGCTTCTTATGTTTGATGAAAATACTAACCTTAGGTATGAGCTATAATAATAATGACAACTGCCTCAGAAAACACCTTTTTAAGTACGCTCGCTGTAGTTTGTGATGAGAGAATCAGGTTTTAGTGGAGCTGGAGGGAGGAACACGCAGAAACTTGAGTCACGTTTTTCTCAGGTTAAAACATCAGGGAGCCTCTAAGCCATGAGCAAGCTGTTCCTCTCTCTGAAACAGTTACTGTTTACTATTTATTGTGGTGCTGATAGGCTTTTAAGAAATGATAGCTCTTCCTGCACTTAAGATGGAAGCTGCTTTATTACCTCCTGAATGAATAAATGAATGAATAAATAGCTAGTCGAATGAACAAATTAAGAATATGATGTTAAAGTATAAAATCAACATTAATCTGTAGAGATATGACATCTTAGTTTACATAATTATCTTTTTGCAAAATATATACACTAGTTGAAAAGTAAACTGCATGAACCGCTATATCAAGCAAACGGATATTCAACCAGATGATCGACTAATGATCATTACCGCCCTCTAGTATCAGTTCAGATTACCAACTTTTTATTACTAAATAATTTTATGTTGTCAATAATTCTAGTAAAATTTGACCTATACTTGTTTAAAATATTTTTTAACAATATATATATATATATATATATATCTGTACATATATATGACATGATATAGACTATCATGTGACACTGATTTGTAATATATTAAAATAGAAAATAGTAATTCTAAATTAGAATATTATTCCCTGTTATTTCTGCTTCTCTGTGTTTTTAATCAAACAAATGCAAATTCTGGATTTTTCTTTTATTTAAAAAATGATTTGGTTATTAAGTAAATATCATGTTTCATGAGGATATTTTGTACATTTTCTACCATAAATATATCAAAAACCTAATATTTGATTAATAATATGCATTCCCAAGAACTTCACTTGGTGGTTTTCTCAATATTTAGATTTATTTTTCTGCACTCTCAGATTCCAGATGTTCAATTAGTTGTATCTTGGCCAAATATTGTCCCATGCTAACTAAGCATACATCAATGGAAAGTGTATTTATTCACAATCCAAGCTTATTTGAGTTAGAATGGGCCCCAGGGTCACATATTATATATATATATATCAAAAGTAATACATTGGCATAATTATTCATTATTGTCTGAAAAATGTATTTCACATCAGAAATATATATGGAACTCTATCAGATCAAGCACTCTTCCTAAATGTCAAAAGAAGATTAAAGTTCATTGAGACGCCCTGAAAAAGTTAGTGTGAGTGTGTTTACAGGGTGAGTGACAGGACTGAGGATATGAGTTTTGACATTGGACAGATTGTGTGTCCCTCGGTGAGCCCCGGGGTGGCAGAGGGGCTGGGATCAGCCTCTTCATGAGGCGGGGCGGCTGGGGTACAAGAGCGTGTGTGTGTGCATTTCAGGACAGGCTCACAGATGTGCATGTCGACCCCACGGCAAAGCAACTGCTGTCGCTACGCAGCACACATTGCATAGCAACCGGATAACATCAGTCAGATAGGCCCAATTTTAATGTTTAGATTTAGGTTATAAATTAATTAGCCAAAGGCAGAGACAAGGCTCTGGATAAACAAGAAACACAGTAATATGGGAATACAACTTCATTATAAAACTTCATAGCAATTTGGTAGTTTTTATAACCTTCAAACCTGGCGCTGAATAAAAACCATCAATCCACATGTGACCCAACTAGCAGGTCAAAATTTCTGCAAGTCCAATTTGTGAAAATGATATGCACATTCTGTAAATCAAATGAAGTGTTTAATAATATTACCACTGCGACTGCAGTACATGTGACAGTGTGAGGCGGCTTTATGACCTTCGCTACATTAGGAGGTGTTGATGTGTTTATTTCCGTGCAAACAAACTGTAACTGCACTACGGTAAAAAGACGAATCGCACAGGATGGAAAATGGATGCAAGGGATGTAAGTGCAGAGGGGAACAGGAAAAACATAGGGCAGTTGTCTATTTCGTCTGTTTTTCTTTTCAGAGAATTAAAAGGCTGTGAGGCAACGGAGGGATTTTCTCCTGCTAAAAAGTCAGAGCTGGAGGCCACACTGAGAACTAAGCCAAGCTCTGCCTTTCATCTGGCACAGCATCATTTTACACTGACAAACTGTGTACCTGCGCTCATGCATTCGCTAAGCTGGTGTTAATTCAAAAGTCGCTTATAAAATACTGTCTTTGATCATTTTCATGTCATTTGTGCTCCAGACCTATTTTATTGTAACTTGGCCAGAGCTGTATTACACACTGAACTCTTTAATTCATCTGCCAACATTAAAAAATGGTGGTGGTGTGTATCTCAAATAGGCCCGGTGTATATTCAAACACGAGGGGTCATGGTTGTGTACATTTTTGTTTAAAACATCAATTCACAAGTGCATTAGATTGATTAGGAAAATGAGAGGCAGTCGTGGCTAATCTTGCATTCGCGCTTCTCCCGAAACTTCACAATGAGTCAGAAGACTCATTTAGTACATAATAATTACTGCATGTTTTAACAAGCATGGACTTTGAAGCAGAGTCACAAATAGAGTTATCTTATTTATCACACTTGACATCTTAAAATGAAGTGTGATAAAAAGATATTAGGAATGGAGCTCTTGTATGCACACTGTGTAGTGTTCACTGTTGCAGACGATATGTTATAAGATGTGATGACGCTTGTTTGAAATGTGTTATATTGCTATGAACTCATCAACTTGTATGTTATCATAAGCAAAATCAACAAAGGATGAATAAAACGAACAAAATAGTTATATTGCAAAGTCAAATTTTTGTCAATATTTATTATAATATATAATTTTATAATAATATAATATACATGATATAATAATATATAATACATACATTTACCACATTTCAAAGAAACACATATATTTAGATTTATTCACAACTGATTTAACACAATTATGAAAAAAAAAAAAAAAGGTTTGGAATAGAAACTCTCTCCTACTGTGCAGTGTACACTTGCTATATTTAGCTGTTTAAAAATCCTTATGTATATTAATTTCAGGGAATAGCATCAATTTACCACAAACAAAAATAGTTAATTATTTCATGAATAAATATAGTTATATTGCATTTTAATCTAATTTTCTGTCATATATAGAGAGAGAGAGAGTGAGAGAATATAATTAAAAGAACTATAAACAGCAAAACTAAGCTATGAAAACAAACAAATGCAATGTCCAAGAACAACAAAACACAAATCTTGAAAAAGCATCCATGCTGTTTTTCTCAATCTAATTTTCTATGAAAAAAAAGTAAAATGTAATAATAATAATAATAATAATAATAATAAATAAAGTAACAAAAAATATGGCAAGAAATATTACACTTTGAAAACAAATACATCAAATGTCCAACAAAAACAAAACACAAATCTTGAAAAGGCGTCGAATGTTGTTTGTGTCAGCAGCAGACAGTTTTATGGCAGGGGTCATGACCTGTGAAAACTCAGCCAATAGCAGGACACCTAATAACAAAACATTTTTCCACAGGAAGATCTCCATATATCCAGCTGTTTTGTACACATAATAACTAAGCGAATACAAAAACGTATTTGCACATATAGGACTCTAGAAAGATGAAATGAAACGTGTTTTTAAACCGCAACAATGTTGCCGAGGATGACGAACGAATAATCACGTGCACGGCTGCCACCTGCTGGAGAAGAGCGGAAAGTCTCTAATTATTGTATCTCCGATTAAACCAGTTTTTAAAAGTCACATAACGGATTCATTCATGCAAACACGAACAGTTTTTAATTGAACAGCTGTCTAAAATCTTAATTGTGTAAGTAGCAGCACCATCTCTGCTGAGGGCTGAAATGTGAGCGCGCGGCGCAGAATCCGCCCCTTTCCTCTAGCGCGTCCAATAGTGTCTCCACATAATCTTGAGCTTTATTTTAGTGACCTTTGCTTGACTTTTTCACCAATTTACAGGTGTGCCATCACATGTGGACGACGACATGGAGGGACAGCAGCTACAGCAGGTGAGCGAGTTTATTTACTGTTAATATTTATAAACATCACACCTGTTTTGCCAAAACCTTGCAAAGAGTGACACTGACGCAATGTTTTTTTTCCGAGTTTATTTGTGTCATCACAGTTGGGCGTTTGAGAGCACTTCAGCTCGAAAAGCGTTACACCATCTCTATATTTTGATTTTTTTTGGCAGGTTTTGAACCCGCAGAGACTTAAGTCACTACAAGATTGGATGCAGAAAAGTTCAATCACTTTAACACAGGTCAACGGGCAGAGGAAATATGGTGGTCCTCCTCCGGGTAAATACTCTTGAATTAAACTGAGATGATCAACCTTTTGTGATTAAACCGCAACCTGTAGCGTTTAAGCCTAAGCATGAGACTAAACCATGATGTGGATGAAGACAAATGTGGCACATGGCCTCTTATTTTCCTTCATAACGTTAAAAAGACCAAAATCAGGCTGTTTACTTCTCCTTATAGAGGTTATAGGAACAAATCTTCATCTTAAAATTAAAAAGTCTTGTGATGTAGAACTGATACAAAAAGTTGTTTAACCCATGCCTCTTTTGTGCTTTGACTTGACCTACATTAAAACATGGACACCTGGAGCTTAATTAGGTTGCAAGTCCTCATTGCTTCTAAATTATAGCTGATTGGATTGTTTTAATCGTTGCTTGATGGAAATGATTAGTTCAAGATCCTTTTTAAAGCATAGTTTATAGATGAGTGAACTTAAATTCTAATGTGTTGATCAATTTAGATGTAAATAACTTATCTACATCTTACACCAATGGTATCTTTGTTTTAGTTGTCACACTTTTAACTCGAGTAATATTTTCCCTAATGTTATACTTCTAAATGCAATACATATATACTTAAATATATGCATGAAGTATAAAAGGCCTTTCATGTGTGTGTGTGGGGAAAAAAAAAAAGTTTTTCCTTGGAGTACATCTTATTTTCATCTTTGATTTGAATTTCTGGTCAGTGCTTATGTGATGTTTTTCAGATTATAATTATACTTTTAAAAGATCATGTTGTGAAGAGTTCCACTTGCCTTGATCTTTATCGTCAAGAGCTTAATGTATTATGAAATATATCTCAAACTGTATATGCTTTAAAAAGTCAGATCTTGACAGTCTAAGCATTTCAGTGTCTGAAATGGTCATTATTTATTATGTGTTATATATTAGTCGACACAAATTCATCAAGTTTTGAAGTTACAGCTAACCAGTGTTTTAATTTATTTATATTGATTTAACTTATTTATTAACCAATCGATCCAAATGATTTTATTTGTAATCCTTTGAAATAATTGTTTTTTCAAATCTTTTGGAAAATGTGTAAAAAAAAAAAAAATTATCCTTTGTCACAATTGTGACTGGTGGGATAAGGTGAGTACTGAAATCATGTATTTCTGCAGTCGTTAGTCATAAACAAACTGTTCAGGCCACTGAGGTCAGGGAAAAGCCTCTGTAGCCTGAAAACAAGAACGGAGCGGTTCAGGAGGAGTTTTTACTCCCAAGCAGTGAGACTCCTCAACCACAGCACAAACATGATAACATGATGCACAACCACACACACAATCACCTATAAATCTATTATCTACACCTAATGGCACATCTGCACAGTATTTATTATCATAGTTTACATTT
>JAUMHP010000065.1:6749382-6771073 GCA_032361065.1 Enteromius trimaculatus
TGTCTACTTTATATATATATATATATATATATATATATATATATATATATATATGCACATATACACACACACACACACACACATTACACAATTAAAAGAGCATTACATGTGTCTCAACTGTTAAATTTATTTTTGTTCTTCAATAAGTTCAGTGTTGTTTTCGATGGGAAACATGACGCGAGCAAACGACAGGCAGCACGTAATTGGTAAAATTCGTAAGACAAGCAGTGACTGGGCTGTGATCGAAATAAAAAGGTACCTGTGATAGAGTCATTCCAGAGGAGGAGCGTAGAAATGGCAGGTTTGCAGCACACCGACGGCCCATGAGTCCAGCACACAGCCGCATAGAGACCAGCCCCAGAGCGTTCATTATGCACCATCCAAACACACACCAAAATCACAATACCATAGAGTCCAAAAGCAGGCAAACCGTCCGATCCCACAAACAGCGAGGACAATCCAGGTGTGCAGCGATGGTGACGGTATCCGCATCAACAAGCAGGAAGAACAGGAGAAAAGTGGTGAGCAACCCTGTCACTAGGGGGCCCATAAGAGAGGCATCACAGCAACAAGGAAGCAAAACATGAGAGGAGGCCGTCAAAAACAACCAGCATCCCCAAACTGTGCTAGAATCATGCCAAACCTCTATTAAAGCATTTTTAGCTCCCAATGAGACATAATTGACCCATATATGACTTAACTCTTTTACATACACTTGTTATGGGTCTTTGTTCATATTTTCATAGCACGGAGTTAAAGATGTGTATCATAAACATATTGAAGTACAATGATTTCCATCACAGATCACGTGATTTGTCACTAGACACTCAATGGCGTCACATTTTCATTCTAAATCTACAGCAGTCAGAATAACTGAATGCATTTTATAATAACATTACAGATTTATTCATCCATCCATATACAGTAATGATGTCCACCATGACTGACAGATTGCATCAGCTGGCTAACAGTTAGCATCATGCCGCATGTCTAATACAGCAAAGCATGCATGACATATTGAATTACGACAATGGACTAAAATAAAAACAATAAAACATATCATAACCGGTTATGCAAACGAGAGGTAAACATTTATGATGTCCGGTTTTCGTACGTGAAAGATACAGTGGCCAGCCATTGATCACACCATGTGTTCCGTCATTAAGTTTTGAAACGCTTCAGATATCATACCGACCTGTTCTTTACTCGCTTTCTCTGATTTCAGTTTCCTGACGACCTCTCCTTGTGTTTTAATCGCCTCCTGTAGCTGTGCTTTATCGGCCATGGTGCTGATGAACCTGGGAAGGAGCTGAAGCTGCTGCGTCGCACACGTTAAACGTCACTGCGCTTGCGCAGGTGAACACTAGGGGAGCTTCTAAGAAAACAGGCAAAGAGTATAGAAGCCCTAACAAGGGACTTCTATACTCTTTGAAACAGGGACGATTCAACTTTTTTTTTTTTTTTTTAAATGAAGAGAATAATAACTGTAGTTATTGTTATTGTTTGTTGTTGTTGTTGTTTAAAGGATAAAATAAATTGTATTAATTTATTTGGATGAATGGAATAACACATTTATTATTGTTAATAATAGTAATAATAATTCTTATTTCATTATTATTAATTATTATTTCATTATTATCATTATCATGATGGTTGTTGTTGTTTAAAAATAATAGAAGGCCTAGTAGTGCTTCAGCCACTGATCTATAATAGATATAGATCAGTGGCTCCAGCTAGTTTCATGCATATCAAAGATATAATCATAATCTATTTTTATCACTTTTATCAAAATAAATTAACAGGCAGGCATCCGGAACAGATACCCGAGCCTCCTCAGCTGGCCTCTCTCGATGTCCGAGTGACTGAACTCCTCACAAAGAGCGCCCAGCCACCCTATGGAGGAAACTCATTTCGGCTGCCTGTATCTGGGATCTCGTTCTTTCGGTTATAACCCAAAACGCATGACCATAGGTAAGAGTAGGAAGGTAGATTGAAGCTCAGCTCCTTCTTCACCACGACAGACCGGTACATCGACCACTTTCCGTCTGTCGATCTCTCGCTCCATCCTTCCCTCACTCGTGAACGAGACCCCAAGATACTTAAACCCCTCCACCTGAGGCAGGAACTCCCCACCAACCTGAAGTGGGCAGGCCACCCTTTTCCTGCTGAGAACCATGGCCTCAGATTTGGAGGTGCTGATTCTCATCCCAGCCGCTTCACACTCAGCTGCAAACCGGCCCAGTGTTTGCTGTAGGTCTTGGTTCGAAGAAGCCAACAGGACAACATTATCTGCAAAAGGCAGAGATGAGATCCTGTGGTCCCCAAACCAGACCCCCTCCCGCTCCCGACTGCGCCTAGAAATCCTGTCCATGAAAATAATAAGCAGCACCGGTGACAAAGGGCAGCCCTGCCGGAGTCCAACACGCACTGGGAACAAGTCTGACTTATTGCCGGCAATGCCAACCAAGCACCTCCTCCGGTCATACAGGGATCGGACAGCCCTTAGCAAAGGGTCCCGGACCCCGTATTCCCAGAGCACCCCTCCAAAGGACACCACGAGGTTCGAAAGTCTTCTCCAAGTTCACAAAACATATGTGAACTAGTTGGGCAAACTCCCACAAACCCTCCAGTACCCTAAAGAGGGTATAGAGCTGGTCCAGTGTCCCACGACCCAGACAAAGCTGCATTATTCCTCCTGGATCTGAGGTTCGACTATCTGACGAATTCTCCTCTTCAGTACCCTGGCATAGACTTTCCCGGGGAGGCTGAGGAGTGTGATCCCCCTATAGTTGGAACACACCCTCCGATCCCCCTTCTTAAAAAAGAGGACATACTAATACATAAAGTTTTATTGGCTGTATTTTATATTTATTCTGTAAGTCTTTGTATTTTATACAAAAACTGTTAAAGGATAAAAATATATTAATAGGTTATAGATTTATAGGTTATTAGTAGTAGTAGTAGTAGTAGTATTTAAAAACGAAAAAGAACAACAATTTAAACAATTAAACTTTATTCTCCATATATTTGTGTGTACACTAGTTGTATATTTATACACTAGTTTTGGTACTGGATGGTTATAATGGCTGTTAATAATTAATTAAATAATTAATTGATTAATTTCTATATTATTTTTTGGATATGCGATAAAAAATAAATGTGTATCAGTGAATTTGTAGACATGACAACAACTATTACAGTAACTGTCCATTACTCAATCTGAAGTCTTTAATGGTGGTTAAAACCGTATATATCAATGGTTAAAACAGCCTCATTAAACAAACACACAATAAAAGTTGTTTCACAGCTGTCGTATGCTGATTTCGGAACAGCGTATGAACTTAACAATCGTCCTATTTTTTGCCATAAAAACATATGCTAAGAGTAATAGGGTAGTACGCAAAAGTTGCTGTAAGGGCAGCATGAGTCCAGCAGGAGGCGGTAAAGAGACGCGTCCCTTGCAAAACGACGCGAAACCCGGCAAAAGAAGAAGCGGTCATATGTCATGATGAAGGTGGGGTTGAAATTATAAACAAGAGCTGTACATAAATGTAACGTCAGGCCAGCCTGCTGAAAACCGAGCAAAACACTACTTGAAGCTAAAGGTAAATACCTCCCAGCTCACAGACTAATGTTTACTTTTATAAGTGACTGCGCCGCGCATATTAATATTGTCTAAAAGGCTGTTACTGAGCGTTAGCTTTAGCATTGACAGAGTAGCATCAGCTGTCACGGGTGACAACTGAAGGAATCAGATGATTTGCAGTTTATTCTTTGACGGCTTGCAGCCAAGATGTCATTAGATTTATCTTGTATTTATTGCAAAAGATTTATATGTGTATTTGTTAGTGTGTCGTTTATTTCCTGTCTTCATAACCCGAGGTTTGTGTTGTTCAAGTCACTGTCTGCAGGATTCTTGAACATGAACCATCTGTCGCCAATGAACAACCCATATCGAATAAAAGATATTTGTTTTGTTATTTTGTGCTGGTCAGGCGGTCTGTTCGCCGGCGTCATGAGTCCAGCTCAATGGGATCTTCCTCCAGAGCTGTGCTGCAGGCCCATGGCCTTTGTGGCTCTGACAGGACTGGATGTGGTTTATAATGCCATCCACAGAGCCATATGGGATGCCTTCTGTGCCAACCGGCGGGCAGACAGAGTGCCCATCTCTTTCAAAGTTCTGGCTGGAGACCACGAGTATCCAAAGTGCAGATCCAAGGTGAGACAAACAAGCTTTGAAACCTTCTAAACATATTAATAAAATGTTTTAAATAATTATTTTAGTGCTGAAAAGCCAACTGTGTTTACTGTGTTTGTTAACACACTTTCTTTTTGTGTTAGAGAACATCATATGAGTGGTACATCCCTAAAGGGATCCTGAAGACGGGCTGGATGAATAAACATCTGAACCTGGTGCCTGCGCTGGTCGTGCTGTTTTATGAGCTGGACTGGGATGATCCACAATGGAAGGAAAAGCAATCTGAATGTGCAACTAAAGTGGAAATTGTCAGGTATAGTTTTATGAAAAGGTCAAAGTGCTTCATTTGGTGTTATTATTAAACTAATAAAAATAGTTCTTGGTAATTGAAGTAAATCTGATAAAATACAATTAAATATTAGATAAAAAAACAAACAAACTTGTAAACTCAAATCATCTGAAGAATGACTAAAACTAGCCTTAATTGAATTAAAATAAAGTTAAAGCTGAATAGAAATATTTAAAAAGACAAAAACTGTAAAATGAAACTAAAACCTAAAATGAAATAAAAAAGAAAGCTAAATAGGAATATTTGAAAAAGACAAACAAATAAAATATCAAAGACACATTTTAACATTCGCTAAAACTGAAATATAAAATAAAAGTTAAGGCGATTTAAAATAATAAAATTGTGTGTGTGTGTAAATAGACCCCTCCATGATTTCTACTGTAAGTAAGAGAACTCATCCAGGATGGCACATCAATGCGAGCTCTGGACACTACGCTGACAGACACAGCAAACCTTCTTGCCACAGCTCGCATTGATGTGCCATCCTGGATGAGCGGCACTACCTGAGCCACTTGTGTGGGTTGTAGACTGTCTCATGATGCTACCACTTGAGTGAAAGCACCGCCAGCATTCAAAGTGACCAAAACATCAGCCAGAAAGCACAGGAGCTGAGAAGTGGTCTGTGGTCACCACCTGCAGAATCACTCCTTTATTGGGGGTGTCTTGCTAACTTCCTATAGTTTCCACCTGTTGTCTTTTCCATTTACACAACCGCATGTGAGACTGATTATCAGTCAGTGTTGCTTCATAAGTGGGCAGTTTGATTTCACAGAAGTGTGAATGACTTGGAGTTACATTGTGTTGTTTACGTGTTCCCTTAATTTTTTTGAGGTGTGCATAGAGCGAGAGAGAGATGCATTTAATAAGATAAAAATGCATTTTTAATTTTGTAACATAATCAAAAACCCTTGGGTGAATACATCCAAGTGTTTTATTGTTTGTTTTTTTATATTTAGTTTTTTGCTGGTCTGAGATATATGTTTCTCACAGGACAAGTTTACAAGGAAGAAACACAAAGGTTGCTGTTGTTTTGATTCAGAAGAAAACTCCTCTCCCACCAGGTATCACAAAACTAAAATGAATGTTTTAGGACCTTCAGTATCTGTCTTGAGAAGATGTTGATGGGTTACTATGTGCTTGTATCCCAGGTGAAGATCTGGTGGCGTCTGAGAGGGCTTCTGCTCTATGTGGTGCCTGTGACCTGTCTGGGAAGTCCCTGTTTGTCCTTCCCCATACTGATCACCTAGTGGGATACATTATTAGGTTAGAGTCTCTCTAGATTTAGAGAGTGATTGTTATGCATGAAGGACCCAATAAAATCTGTCTTTGTTTGTGATGAGTTCAAAAAACCACTTGCTGGGTTCCTAGAAGGGATCACCTTTTTTTTTTAACAATATAATAGTCAATGCTGATTATTTTTTTATTTGAGTGTCTAATAACAAATATGCATGTCTGCAGGTTGGAAAATGCATTCTATGAACATGCACAGACCTACTATTATAATGAGATCAGGAGAGTGAAATCTCACAAGGAGTTCCTCAATAAAACTACGCACCAGGTAACTAGGAGCCCGACTGTAAATATAAAACCTGATTTCTTTAAAACAGCCTTTGTAATGAAGTTCCTAAAATTCAGGAGGCATTACAACAAGTGTAAAAAGCAAGAAATCAATTCAGGAACACAGTTCTTTTAAATGCATAGCCTACACAAAAAATTATGGCTTACATTTGCCTTTTTCTAAATAAGTAATTAACAATTGTTTTATATATATGTATATATATTGTGGTACTTGGCTTATTAGTCCTCTTTTAAGTGTGGAAAAAGCTGGACTAGCACCAAAATAACCTATGAATGCTGTGAATTGTAGTTGCTGTTTGTCAGGCACCAGTTTAAAATGGGCTTCTTCAGTGAACTAAAGCAGGACACGCAGAACGCTCTCAAGTAAGTGCTGTTAACAGCAATTTTGACACTGCCATATTCATTTATAAGAAGTCGTACATGCACTGTCTTACAGATATTACAGGACTGCTTATAGCCTCGTCCATGAACTCAGAGCTCATGAAACCAACATGCTTGAGATCAAAACCATGGCTGGCTTCATCAACTACAAGGTGAACTAGAAAGCGTGAATGGTGCTTGTATATTGTGTATATATATATATATATAAGCAGCATTATATTAGTGAAGTTGGTATATATTATCATTATATATAATGTTTAATTTGTTTCTGACCTGTTAATATTTTGCAATTTTTACTGTTTTTTTTTTATTTTTTATCTATATACTTTTTATTTAGTTAAACTAAACGAAAATGACAAATGTTGACCCTGGCGGTATGAGGTGTCATCTAAACAGCTGTAAATGCCACACAGGAAACTGATCAGAGCTTATTTCCTGTTCTCATTCTTTTCTGAATAGCAACGTCACGTTCAGTTGTGTGTTGTTCAGACTGTATCCCTCTGTTGAGTGTCTACCGGTGGTCTTCTCTCACAGATCTGCAGGCTCTGCTTTCAGCACAACACCCCCCTGGATGCCATCGCTCAGTTCCGCAAACACATCGACCTGTGCAAGAAGAAGATCGGTAGCGCTGAGCTGGCGTTTGAACACACAGCCTGGATGTCCAAACAGTAAGATTCAAACCTGCCTTATGCATACTAATCATGATTTTAACTGTTTCAAGGGTTTTTAAAGAGTTTGAATGCAGATCTAAAAATGTCCATCTAATGTTGTTGTTGTCGGTCTCAAGCTAATGCCATGTGGTTTTGGTTAGCTGATGTCCTCCCATTGTCTAAACATGAAATACATGTATTATGTGTTATGGATTAAATTATTATTTTTTTTTTTTATTTATATCATTCAGTCAGTAATAGTAACAATAGTAAATAAAGCTAAAAATAATGAGAGATCTCTGGATTAGAACATTCAAGGTAGTTGGCTATTTTTACTTTTTAAAAATCACACTGGCAGCTATCTAGCCATGCCCTAGCAACCATTTAGAGCACCCCAGCAACCATATATCAACATGAGCAAGACATATGTCCGCTCTATCTTGTACAACCATTTGCCATGGCAAGCACAACAGAAGTTTTCTTCAGGAAATGTGTGTGTTGAGTATCATGAAGATCTAAAATACAACAGACATTATGACTACACAGCATTACCAGTGCACCAACTGACTAATTGCACAATGTTTTCTGGGCTTGTTGCTCAATGAACCTGATACAAGAAAACACGCTAAGTTTAGAATTATATAAAAAGTTATTAATTTTCTAAGTGATTCCACTGATTGCTGACCTCTGGGCATGATTTTACACATGCGCTCATTTGCTTGTACTGTCTCGGTAGGTTCCAGTCGTTTGGTGATCTCTTCGATGAGGCCATTAAACTGGGCCTCACTGCAATTCAGACCCAGAACCCAGGGTTCTACTATCAACAGGCTGCTTATTATGCACAAGAGCGCAAGCAGCAAGCGGGGCAGCTCTGTAGTCATGAGGTACTGCTACCCACAATGCATTACATCATTACTGTTACCTGAGTTTATTTCAGCTTGTGATGCAAAATCTCCCCCTCTTACTGTTCAAGCCAGGCGTCGGCTACTCGGCACCCGACCCATTAGAGACCACCTCTGGGGCTCTAGACTTTTACGGACAGAGATCTTGGAGACAGGGACATCAGAGTGAGTAATGGCTTAAGAAGCATTACAACCCTATAGGAATCCTATGAATGTTTCATCCTAACATCCAAAGAAGCACACATTTTAGTAAATTGTTGTGTTGTATTTTATTGTTATTATATTTTTACTAATATTTTAATAAAAGCAAATTGACTTCACAATCGAAAAAAAATCTAATTCACATTACCGTAATGTAAAAAGTCCTTTCAACCAAAATAATGTCATTTTAGAACCCCTTTACAGAAAAGTATAGTTTAGTATATGAGTATAGAATAGTTGATGACATTAAAAATACAGTAAAAAGCTGTTATAAATATAAATCTTGCCTTATCCAGGTGGTATGACCCAGGTATTTCTGATCCACTTCTCTTTAACCCTCAGGCATTGATCCTCCAGATTCTGAGAAGGAAAAACAAGGCATCCTCGCTCTTCAAGTTAAAGAGAGAGACGTCCCTCATTCGGTGGGATTTCTTAAATGTCTGTTATTTTATTATAAGTTATACGTTCATGTTTATTTGTGAATTTAGTCTCCTGTTTTAAAATGCAAATGTAAAGGGTAAGAAAGTATTAAGTTCTGAACTCTGAAAGTGATGAGTCGTTAATAAGGAGTAAAGGATAATAAATCAAGCTAAGAGTCTTGTTTAGGGACCAAAATGTTATATGTTTCTTACAGGGAGAAAAAAAAAGAACCAGCAGTATTAGTCTTCTAATGGTTGTATGTGTGTGTTTTTGGCAGGAGCTGATCATTGCTCTCCTTAGCAATGCTGTCGCTCAGTTCAAGAAGTACAAGTGTCCACGAATGAAGAGCCATCTCAGTAAGTTCAAAGACACGCACATCCATCAGCCAGAGTTTCTGTTCTGTGTTACATAGTAAATCATTTTTGTTCTCTAATTTCGTTTTCGCTCTGCAGTGGTTCAGATGGGAGAGGAATATTATCATGCAAAAGACTACACCAAAGCTTTAAAGTGAGTTAAACTTGTTATACTGGAAGTTTAACTTACATACAGTAAATTTAACTCTGCTTGTGTCATATATATAAAACTGTTGTATTCTGACTCCCCAGACTGTTGGATTATGTGATGTGTGACTACCGTACAGAGCGCTGGTGGTCTCTGCTGACATCTATATTGTGCACGGCTTTGAAGTGCTCCTATCTCATGGGTCAAGTGAAAGACTACATCACCTATTCCATGGAGCTCGTGGGCAGAGGTACATTGACACCATGTATTCACTCTCAACTCAATCACCTCAATCAAAAGTTACTGCATTAACAGGTGTATATGTGTGTTTTAGCCTCTATTCTCCCTGAAGAGCAGAAGTCCAGGATTGAGAAGAATCTGATTAAAGTGCTCATGGTGTGTTTGGGAATATAGCCTGATACAGCTGAAAATAATCATATTTATGTGTGAAATATAGTATCTTAATATTTTGAAAGTATAGATGGTGATTTTATAAATCTGACATTTGATTTTATGATTGTCAGAATGAAGTCCCAGAGCCTGAACCAGACTGTGACCCGGTGTCTGTGAAGACGGCCCAGTCCCTGTGGAGTGATCGCATTTCTCTGGCCGGCAATAATGAGTTCACCATTGAGGTCCAGGACTATGTGCCCTTTGGTAAGCACTCAAATAATACTCACTTTTCAGTATTTTGAGCTGATTATTCATTATCATTCATTTGAGACCTGGATAACTGCATTTCTGACCATTCCTGCCTTGCGTTTAAATATATAGTTCCTCCCCAAAAATGCAGTAAAACAGTCAGAAACAGAAACTTCACAGTTAATGTCATTCCAAGCTGAATTTTCAGCATCATTACTCCAGTCTTTTGATCTTACAGAAATCATTCTAATATGCAGATAGAAGAAACTTTTCTTTTTATTATCAATGTTTGAATATTTTTTTGTCCTTCTCGCGAGGACTGGGATTGGGAAAAGCTGGCTTAATGGAACAAAACATTATGTATTCATGTTTATTTTCATGTTGTCCTTCCAGTTCAGTGCAAAGCCAAGTTCCTGTCCCCTAGTTTCCACATCGATGAGCCTGTCCAGCTACAAGTCTATGTGAGAGCCAACTGCCCACATCCTGTGCGCTTCTCAAAACTATGTGTCAGCCTAAGCAACCAGGTACAGCACACCTAATGAGCATACACACACACACACACACACACATGCACAACTCCATTAAACAGAGGCTGTGTTTAAATTGTAGGAATATAACCAGTACTGTTTGCTGGAGGATGCCTCTAAAGGGAAGGATATTCTAGAACCTTCCTCTCAGGAGAACATGTGTCTCGTCCCCGGGAAGACCCGCAAATACTGCTTCAGATTTGTAGCCAAAACAGAAGACGTTGGAAAGAAGATTGAGGTGAAATATATATTTTCATTTATTTCATTTGAATAGATTTATTAGTGCCACCACTAATCACATAGTATGTTTTATACCTGTCTGTATTTGTCTTTCAGATCACTAGCGTGGGACTCATGTTAGGCCGAGAGACAGCCCGATACGTCTATCTGAACTGGCGGGGTGGCTGGGGGGATGCTGCCTCTTCCCATGAGACTTTGCAGGCATCCCGCTCCTTTAAGAGGAGGACACGCTTCCCAGAGCAGCAGGTGGATTGGGACACAGTTACTATACAGTCCAGCACTATGTAAGTTAAAAAAAATAAATAAAAATAAAAAAATTACTATATATATATAGTATGTTAAGAATCAGGAAATCTTATGTCATTGTCAGTACAGAAATATTTAGTCAGCATACAATTAAAATGATTATTACATATTCCAAGAAACATTTAATTTTGATACTGTTTCGAAATTATTAACAGTCTCATCATGCCTTTTTAGGATCATATCCAGAGTGCCTAAAATCTCTGTGCAGCTGACTCACGAGCCTCCAGCACTGACCAATGAGATGTACTGTATGATAGTTACGATCCAATCAGAAGAGGACACTGTGGCCAAAGACATCAAACTTACTGCAGGCCTCAAACCAGGTACATACCATGTTATCTGGAACACAAATTGAATGCGTCCTTGTTCAATAAAAGTATTAATTTATTTTCAACATGTTTTAATAACATGCATTCGTTTTTATTTCTATTGTTTCAATTAGGTCAGGATGCCAATCTCACACAGTCAACCCAAATCACACTAAACGGCACTGAGGTGTGTGATGATTCTCATCCTGCCCTGCTTCCTGACATTCCTCTCGGAGATCTGCAACCTGGACAGAAGGTGCAGCTTCTTTTCACTGAGTTTTACAGAATAAATCGAATAAAACTGATTGATGTGTAATGTTGTGTGCATGTTTTCTTGTGTGTCAGATTGTAAAGCCTCTGTATATTCGCTGCGTGAGCACTGGACCCAGAATATTACTGTTTCATGTGGCTTATTCTGTGAGTGCCACGGTCGAGGGCAAGGACATCACCTGCAAGTGTCACAAAGTATGCTCAATCCTAACACCCTGTCATCAAAAGCCATGAAATTGCTTGATGAAGGCTATGGAAAGATTTTGTAAATATTATGTCAGAGCCAGACATAAACCTCACCCCAGCCTAGTTTCTTGAGGCATAATCTATACTACAGTGTTCAGTTTCATTCACAGAGTTGTATTATGTCTGTTCTTCACCCGCAGGATGAAACCGTTACATTAGAAACTGTTGTTCCTTTTGAAGTGGCTATGAAGTTTGTGTCCAGTAAGGTAAAAGCTGCACTCCTTATAAACTTGAATAATCAATACTTGTCATTGAAAAATTCTGTCGTTGTCTTATTATCTTACATCTTATTATTTAACTTGAGTTACTTTTTCATCCATGGAACACAAAAGAAGTTCAATGGATGAGATGTTTTGTACATGAAGATTTTTTTTTGTGTGTCCACAGTTTTAAAAACACTTATTTTGTAAGGTCGGTACAGTTTTATATATATGTGTGTGTGTGTGTCAGTTTGAGCATCTGGAGCGGGTGTGCGTGGACATCCCTTTCTTGTTGATGATGGATATTTTGAGCGCGTCTCCGTGGCCGATCGAGCTGGTGAACAGTGAGGTGCAGCTGGCCTCCAGTATGACTGCCATCGATCAGCCGCAGAGTCAAGTCGAAGGAGGTGGGAGAACTTTCTTTCTGATCATTGTGGTATTTAAGAAATGAAATTTATTTAAAGCCTGACTGTGATTTATTTCTGCTGTGTATCCAGTCACGCTTCAGACCAGCGAATGTGCCAGTGAGTGTTTCTTGCTCAAATGCCCTCCTGTTCAGAACGGCACCAGTACTGTGGCATCTGGACACTACATCATTTCCTGGAAGAGGTGACGACACTTTATATACTCTTACTTTTATCCTGTATAATACATTTAAGCAGTGACTTTCCTTTTCTCTTATGAGCCATTTTCAAGTGTGCAAATTCATAACTTGCTTAAATAAATACTCTGTAACGAATTATAAAACCGCAGTTTTTTTATTTAATTTCCTGTATTACTTTTTTAATCCAGAAAGTCAGCATTTGCTGAGACGTCAGTGGTGCGAACGGTCATTACTCTGCCACATGTGATGGTTGAGAATATTCCACTTTATGTCCATGCAGGTCAGTCTGTTTTTATATTAAACTCACTAGTATACATTGAATCATCTGAGACGTATGTGCTTTTAATTCATTCTGTGCATCCTCACTTAAGGTCCATTCATACTAAGAATGATAACAATAACAGACAAATTCTAAAATCATCTTAAATTCTAATGCTAAAGTAATTTTTCAAGCTGATTAACAACAATTAAGTGCTCACACATTTAAAACAGCAGAAGTCATTGTAGTGAAGCTCTACATAGCACACATTGTGTAATAAAATTACCTCACTTTTCCAGTGCTAGTTTCGACAACATTGTCTTGCCTCCTTTGTTGCAGTGAAAAACATTGACTGTGTTAGCTAAATTGTCTGTTAGATCAGATTACACTAGTTAGTTTCACTGTTTAGATAATAGCATGCTGAGGACATCTGCTGGTTAAAGCTGTGTAATTGCAACAAGAAGCTGAAATTGATGCTAACTCATGGAAGTATGAATAAAATGTCTTCAAAAGCTAAACTCTTTAAGCACAGTGGCAGATTCTTCCTCCTTTTTGTCTCCAATAACCAAAAGCACCTGATGAAAATCAGCAGCAGGTCACTTACATTCACTTTCATTGCTTTGAAAATGCAGCACACAAAGCTTAGAATAAACAGACAGATGGTGTTGGTTGGTGACAATGCAAATATAGTTATAATTGCTGTTATTCTTGGTGTGAACAGACATTAACTCACTCATGTTCTAGAGCTGCCATCGTTTGGTCGTGTGCGCGAGTCTTTACCTGTTCGATACCATCTGGAGAATCGAACCGGGCTGGTTCAGGAAGTCGAGATCAGTGTGGAGCCCAGCGATGCATTTATGTTTAGTGGACTCAAACAGGTCAGTGCAGAGGGTGGCCTCGTGTTTCCTTCACATTCTATTTTGTTGGATGAATACTAAACTTAATGGATATATATATTTGACCCTGGACCACACAATCAGTTATAATTGTCGGTTTTTAAAATTGAGATTTTACACATCATCTAAAAGCTGAATAATTAAGCTTGGATGTGTGGTTTGTTGGATTCGGACAATATTGGAAAATCTGGAATCTGAGGGTGCAAAATGTAAACGTTGAGAAAATCACCTTTCAAGTTCTTAGCAATCAAAAACTACATTTGGATGTATTTAAAAAATATCTTAATGGAACATGATCTTTAATTAATATCCTAATGATTTTTAGCATAAAAGAAAAATGGCTGTTGCTACCAATATAACCATGCTACTTATGACTGATTTTTATTCAGGGTCACATGTATTTTGCAGCATCTGGGTGTGTCTTTCCCTTTTCATATTTATTTCAATAATAGAAAAACCTTTAATGTGCCCGGAGTAAATTCACTTACAGTTAATGTAATCGTGTCTGAAAGCTATATAGAAATTGAAGCAACATTTTTTCATTGTAATTAAATCAACATTTTGCTTTCTACAAGCCACTCATTCACTCAGGAGGTCTCGTTCTCGTTCTGTGTCTGTGTGCAGGTGCGAATGAGGATTTTGCCCGGTGCAGAACAGGAGATGTTGTATAATTTCTATCCTCTGATGGCGGGATATCAAGTCCTTCCTCAGCTCAACATCAACCTGCTGCGCTTTCCGAACATCTCCAATCAACTGCTACGTCGCTTCCTGCCTTCACGCATCTTTGTGAAGGTAATGTATTAAACACGCCTCAAAGAATTGAATCTAACAAAGGAATCTCGATAAAGCTGTGTAACGATCAGAATTGAGCTGAGTATCCTGCGAGTGTGACAAGTTCCATTCAAATTAAACTCACGAACTGAACGGGAGCCATTCTTCGAATTCTAAATGTAATGGATGAAGCTACATTTTTGTGTGTAATGGTCGCCGTATCGTGTCTGTTCTGATTTCTCAGCCTCAGGGCAGAAATGGAGACACTTCCATAGAAGCAGCGTGAGGAAGAGAGGA
Source organism: Enteromius trimaculatus (assembly GCA_032361065.1). Taxonomy (NCBI): domain Eukaryota; kingdom Metazoa; phylum Chordata; class Actinopteri; order Cypriniformes; family Cyprinidae; genus Enteromius; species Enteromius trimaculatus. The sequence goes on from JAUMHP010000065.1 coordinate 6,764,129, forward strand.
GCACATCTCCCAACTCGGAAGCGTTGTCATGGATACTGTTCCAGGATGCAGGCTGAACATTCCTCTGAGAACACGTGTTTACAGCTTAATGATTTGAACTTGTGAATGAAATATTAGGGATTTCGGTTGATTTTGTTGCGTCTAGATTGTTGCTTGTTATAATAATACTGAAAAACTGATGCTTCTGTAAGATTTGGTTTTTAAATAACAGATTTCATCAACAGTACTCCTATTCTCCAAAATGTTAATGAAAATAACCTTGTAACTAAAACAAATAACTGGTAAATCATTAAACTGACATGAAACTAGTGGTCGAATAAACTTTGTTTTGTGTCCTTGTCATGAAGCTGTGGCTTGTGTCTCTCAAAGAGGTGCTCCGCGATTTGACAAAAGTGTAAATAATCTCACCGTTTGTACACATTATACACAATATTGATATTTCATTATACATTCCAGTTACATAAACCTTCATTAATTCAGCCGTTTTTAATAATCTTGAGGGTATTAAGAAAGTGTCAGAATCCACAGCACTTCTGAGCTGGTTTCAGATAAAGTTGAGTTCAAATTTAGACACAATAGAAGTTTATGCAGTCCTTCTCATCAGCCTTATCATATAGAATTAAAATTTTGAGGAGAACTATTCCTTTAAACTCAATTTATTGTGTATGCTAGCTGATATTTAAGTACGAAAAATACATTGCAGGTACAATACAATCCTGTTGCGTTCTTATAAAGCAAAACCGGTATCAGAGTTTGATTTTGTATCCTAGGTGACAAGTCTCTTTGTTCTCGTATCCTTTATTAAAGCTCGCAGACTTGGAAACAAACCAGGCTATGTGAGGTTACGGCTACTTGGTTTTTCAGTCACCCAACACTCCTTGGCTTCCATTAAACATATTACCTTACAGTGATGTGTACGTGTGTGAGAGTTTGTTTGACAGGAGGAGGAAATGACTGTCTGAAAATTGTCAGCACGAGAAAGCCCAGATTCCTAACAGTCTGTCTAAATCTGTTAAACCATTGTTATAAGACTCATGAAGCTTTATTGGCATTGAAATAGATGAACATCGCCAGATAAAATACATTGAGAGTGTGTCTGTAGCAGGGCCTCGTAATGTTTGAGATTTTGGGGATTTGATTTCTGTTTGGGTGAATGTCACAAATCATGTCAAGCTAAGGTCATTTTGTACTCTGACACTCAGAGGGGGAGGGGGTCGTATTTTAGAGAAATTAAGAATATTTTAAGCAACTCTAGCCACCGAATTCTCATTTACATAATGGGGAAAAACACATGATTGAAGTGTTGAACACAATTAAATACATAATTATAACTATATAACATTTTAATAGTGTATTCTATAGTTGTTATACTGATTTAAAATTAAGTTATAGTATTAAGTAATGGAAATGACTAAAAATATTTACATCTAGATGCAAAAAAAAAAAAAGAAGCTACATCTTGTCTGTAACATATCTTAATTTTCTGGAGGCTATATATATACACTACTGTTAAGAAATGTGGGGTCAGTAAGATATTTAATGGTTTTTAAAGATGTTTCTTCTCATCAAGGTTGCATTTAGGTTAAGAATCCAGAAAAAAAACTGTAATATTGTGAAATATTATTTCTATTCAAAATAACTGTTTTCAGTGTGAACAAATTTTAAAAGTATTTTATTCCTGTGATACAAAGCATCATTACTCCAGTCTCCAGTGTCACATGATGATTTCAGAAATCATTCTAATCTGCTGATGTTTTATTATCAGTGTTGGAAACAGTTGAGCTGCTTAATAGTTTTTTTTAGGATTCTTTGATCATTAAAATATTAAAAAGAGAAGCATTTATTTAAAATGGATAATAATGTTCAAACCTACCGTTACAGTAGTTTACTGTTTCACTACTGTTTAAAAGTTTGGGATCAGTACATTTTTATTCTTTCTACTTTGAAAGAAATTAATGCTTTTATTAACCAAGGATCTATTAAATGAACAAAAAGTCATAGCATAGATTTACGTTTTAGAAATGTTTTATATTTGGTAAAAATTGTTTTTTTTTTAACTTGTTATTCATCAAAGAATCCTGAGAAGGAAAAAGAAAATAAAATAATCACAGGTTTCAAAAAATCTATTTGGCTGCACAACTGTTTCCAACATTGACAATTCTAGTAATAAATCAGCATATTGGAATGATTTCTGAAAGGATCATGTGACACTGAAGACTGGAGTAATGATGCTTTGTATCACAGGAATAAAATACATTTTAAAATATGCTCACACCGAAAACTTATTTTAAATTGAAATAATATTTCACAATATTACAGTTTTTTTTCTGTATTTTTAATCTAATAAATGCAGCCTTGACGAGCAGAAGAAACATCTTTTAAAAACCATTCAATATCTTACTGTTCTAACCTTTTTGAACGGTAGTGTATATATAGGCTATACTGTGTGTGTGATTTACACATTTCTTTTAATTAATAAAACAAGATATGCACAGAATTTATGTTTGATTGTGGATTGGGCTAAGATTTCAATAATAACTGCCTCTAAATTTACTGAAACAAAGGGAGTCAGCAGGCAAGTTTAACATCCTCCTGCGGGTTAGCAACATGCTCACCGTCTTCATACTAAAGCATTAAATTACACACCACCTGTGGCTATTATGAAACAGGAGAAGCAAATAGCACAGCAGAGACATGTTTACATGTCTGAGCCTGAGTAAAAAAGAACAAAACCCCCAAACTGTCATCCCTACTCTTCTTGCTGTAATAGATATCATTTGGTAGTAACATAAGGTGATTCTCTTTAGTCTGGATGCTGTAATTGCATTGCAAAATTTGTCAGGATATCTGGACTTTCTTTTCTCTTCAGCTGCAACAGAATAATTTGTTAAAGTAAGTGGAATGCAACCTCAGGTAGCCTACATATATAATGTCTATGTCAGAGTCTAGGATTTCCATTAATGGTGTTAATCTTGTCTATGTCTATAAACTGTGAGTCACTACATGCAGATATGTTTGTCTGTTTAATTGGACTGGAGGAATCCATTCAGAAGCATATTGCATGTTTGCTATTACTAATTATGCATATTGTGCTGTATTATATGCGCAACAAGGCGGGAAATGACAGTGATAGTATTAGTTGGTACAGTGATATCTATGAATATCACCACACAAGTTAATCACATTATTATAAAAAAAAAACAACAACAACAACATTTGACCGATTTGTTGAAGTTTCTTCACATAAAGTGGAGAATAAAGCTACCCACATCAGGCCTTTATGAAGCTGGACAAAGATACGAGCAACAGTTCGGGCAACAACGATCACGATTGAGAGTTACATAAGAAGACACATCTGCTACAAGAGTATGCCCAAATAAACTCGTTTTGCTTGCAATATGTCACACTTGTCGAGTGAACCACTTATTACATGGTGATTTCAGGCTTTATCTCATAGACTGCTCATTGCCACAACATTGAAAATACACTCTTTAAACTTCGTTATTTTGTGTTTCAACGAAAAAAGGTTAAAACGATAGGAAGGTGAGTAAATGAAGGGAATCTTTATTTTTGACTGGGGACAGCGCCTGCAGTACCTCTCCTCCGCCGTTAGAGGGCATCGCTATCTGAGCTGCGGGAGCTTCAAGGTAATAACCTGCTTTACACACCGTAAACCACACAGGCATCGTCACGCGCCGGCCTGCGGGGATCCACCGCATCTCGACGAGGAAAAAAATAAGACGAGAAATCTCATTTTTCCGTTTAACGCGAACCTATTTTTCATCCGGGGACGTTAAGAGAATGTTTTTCTCCATCCCGCATCCCTGCTGGAAAAGGATGTCATTATTTTCACGCCGTTGTCTCTGATCAAGGTGAGGAATGGATAATATGCGGCGATTTCAGCGGAGAATAACATGATCACTTGCGTGTTTTACGCTTAAAATGACATTCCGCATCCACCCAAGCCTTTGTTTGGAATAATAATGGTATTATCATTTATATATCACCAGAATGTTCTTTTATTACAATAATTGCATCACCTTATACAGGCAGGTCAAATGAACTAACGCGCAAACGCGCTCTTTGTCTGGTTGCGGGCGCGCGCTCAATCAGTCAATCAATCAATCCATCCATCGCCTTATTTTGGCTTCCACGCGCGTGGAATGCGTCGAGTCTAACGAAGCATCTTAGAGGGGATCAATGGAGCCTTTCCTGCAGATCGCGCCGCACTCGCTGGCCATCGTGCTGTCGCGCGTCGTGGCGGAGGACGCGCCCGGAGTGACGGAGAGCGAGGAGCCGCCGCACCATCACACTGGCTACGAGATATTCGCCGACTTCAAATCACTGAACATGAAATATTTCTGGAATAAGATGGTGGCCGATGCCATAGCCGAGACCTTCTTCCTGGGCTGGATAGACGAGCATGTGTTGCTGATCCAGGGGAAGGAGGATCACCTGGAGGTGCTGAGGGAGGCTTGGATGAGGAGGTCCCTCAAACCACCGCAGGGCTTCGACATCAAATACCTCGGTAAGAATCATCTGTGTGCCGCGTATGTGATGTTTATACAAACGTGAGGACTTCATTAGTGGACGATCTTGTTCCTGGAGATCTTCCATTGACAAAGTACCATGGTATAAACATGGTAGCAGGATAGGGCCACTGGTTTTTGGACATGATCTATGACATGTTTTGGCCTGTCAGATCAACAGCCCTTGTATTATCAAGCTGTGTTGTGATATTAAGTTTTTGGACACGTCATGGTTCTTTGTATATGTGGTATGGTCATTTTATGGAGTTCTTTGAAGCACCTTGCAAATAAAGCGGTCCATGAATCTTACAACCATTTACCATGATATAGGCCTCTATCAAAGTACCTTTGTATTATCACAATGTCTTCGACATAGTGTTATGGTTTTTGGAAATAAACCATGATATCGCCTTGCAGCTTCATGCACATACTAGTATTTGAAAATTACAGTCATTCATTACCATGTTATCATTCAGCTACTTTATGGACAGGTAATATAGTGCCATGTTGTATTTCTCCCCCATAAATGTTCCATAGTAACGTCATAGCATAGATTTTGAGTACTGTGTAACTACTAGAATATATGAATGTATTTTGTAGTTAAATAAATGTGTTTCAGTGTTCTACGTTGTTTTTCTAGCTTAGATCTAAACTTTTCCTGACTGCAGGTCTCCAGAAAAATGACTGGCCAGCTCTGATGTTTATATTTAAATGTACCTTTGAGTATGCAACCATCGTACTTCTCAGAACAAATATTTCATTATTTGCTTGTGCTTGCTTGTTCTGATGGGCACTGTATTTTAAGTGTTTCTGGCTGTGTGTAAACATTAAGACTGCTACTTTTCCGCACAGGCAATCATTTAATGTTTTGTATGAAGAAACCTGGTTCAGTGGCTTACAAGACCATAATGTGAAGTCATGTGATCTCCAAAAAAAAATTCAAGTGACTCTGTAGAAATGGTTATCGATTTGCTTGCTCAAAAAAATGAAGGAGGCATCTTAGTGTTACAAAAGCGTTCAGATGCACATTGATGGTCTCGTACTGCACATGACACAGCCTTTGTCTTCAGCTGTGAGATATTGAGGAATTTGATCACCTGTAACCCGAAACCTTCTTGTGATCATTAAGGCAGAGGATGCATGTGTTTGTTCTTCTCTTAAAGGAACAGGCCTTCCCTTTAGTGCTGGGGTTGTGCTGTTGCATGTTGTGTGAATTATAGTAGCTACACGTCTTAACAACTATCATAGGTTTTGCTTGTCTCCTTGAAGATATTCAGAGATTTGAGTTTGTGAATGGAGCTGATATACTCACATCAAGACCCGTGACGTTCGGCTCCATTATTCAGACTAATTAGTGCAGAAAACTGCTGTCCCATATTCAGCCCGTTGGACACACACTGAGGACAGCAGCACTCTTTATCTGTAGCCATTACTGTTACTGCAGCTCTGGAGGTTATGGGACAGGTCTGTGTATTGTGGCATGTTCTTAGTGTAGTGAAGGGAAGAGGAAGGAGCCTTGGTCCTTGACAAACAGCAGGTTTTTGAGGAGTGTTGCTGTAGGCATCAAGGTTTTCTTTCTTCTGTCCTACTCTACTTGCATCTCTCTCTCTCTCTCTCTCTCTCTCTCTCTCTCTATCTATGCCTGATCTCCCACCCCTATTTTTGCTGGAGAAAGAGCTATGCTGTATCCGTCTCTTTGTGTTTGACATGTCTTGCGGAACAGCTGAGTTGTAGAGGAAAAACCCTCTGTTAATGAACAGAGACATTCTTTGCATGTTTACTTCACACAAAACAGTTGATTTTGATATTACTTCACAGAGTTTAAGACAAGATAAAAGTTCAGACGTGATCAGTAATGAGTTTTCAATGGTGTTTAAGAGTTTTAGTCTTCCTAGAGAAGAGAAACATCATGTAAGTGTTTATTTTGCGGTTTGTTGAATGGAATTTATTTATATTACTATAACTCCAATTCAAGGTTCTTAGCTTAATTTAAAGTGAGTTTGTTACCTAGAAGTGTTACATTATTTAAATCTACCTCTGTGAGCAATTTTATAATAAATGTACATTGTATGCATTTCCAGCTCTAAAATATTTTAGTGGGTAGAAATTTAAAAAAAAAAAAAAAAATCAGAAATCAACTAGTGATTTTAAAATCACTTTGTCAGTTGCATGAATGATCAGTAGACTCCCTTGAATAATTCATCTACACTCAAAAAAATGATTCTAGCTGTTTGCTCGGTTTACTTGAACAAAATAAGCTAAACCAACACAAATCTTTAGTTTTTACACAGTTGTTATTTGCACTCAATTTTACTATGTTAAATGAAATCACATTTGTAAAAAATTATGTTAACTTAAACCATTTGTGTTGGGCCTGCATAAATAATTTATGTTGCACTGATTGAAACTGAGCAGT
>JAUMHP010000065.1:6780181-6791512 GCA_032361065.1 Enteromius trimaculatus
TAGACGTAATTCACCTAAGTGGAGCATTTGAACAGCTTCACATTAATGTAACAATTCTTTTGAGACAAGAACGTTTAGTGTTGATAGTCTAATTTAAGAGTCTTTAGAAATAATAAATCCAGTATAAAGCAGCCCAATTTATTTCACCACCAAGATCACCACTTCATGAATATTTTCTGCATGACCTAGTCGTTCAACACACATGCCTTTCATTGCAGCATCGCTCCAGTGGGTTCCATTGGGTTCTTATGTCATCTGGAAGACATCCTGTGAGCGCTATGGCAACTGCGGAACAGGGGACACTGGCCAAATGATTCCGGAACTCAATCCCGAGTCTTTTCTCACAGAAGAAAACAAAGCTTTAAATTCTTGGCTCAGATTTCTTTGTTTTCTTTTGCCGTGTGACCTGGAGTTATGAATGGGCTGCTCAGGCGGGCCAAATAACATTCACTCACACATTGGCTTTCACTCACGTTTGAATGTCCTCACTTCTCGTTCTTTCCTGGAAGTTCAGGGTGGTCCCCAAATTTGGAGGTTTAGATGCGTTCTTGACCAGAAAAGGGTCTCAGCATAGCATTTAGCGATGAGGTACGTTCTGTGTACAAGGGGCATGTGAGATGGGTGGCTGCTAAGGTGTTTGCTCACTGGTCCTAGATATAGCTGTCAGCGGCGAGGCAAAAATCATTAGTCGTCTTTCTTTACTGAAGGCAGAATACTATTTCATAGCATTTCATTCTTTAACATGTCATATTTCAAACATTTCAAATGCTACTTGTTTCTGTAGTCTGTCTTGGGCATTTAGATGTCTGGATACAGCATTTAGCAGTTTCCAAGAAAATATCCGCCATGCCTCATAAAATTCATAGACTAGCATAATTCAGCCGGTTAGACGGCGCTTGAACGTCGTGAGTAGTGAATCACTTCTCCAGTGAGTGAAAACAAAATCATCAGGTTTTCATTATTCCTGCAATTTCGTGCCTGAATAAGGAGCAGACTGTCTTTTGATAATGATGATTATACACTAATGACTATCACAACAAAGATAGAATCTGTAGCCCGGATTCATACCCTCATTAAATAAAATAATGTATATAAAAAGCTTTCCAGCTTGTTGGAACACACCCTAGCCATACACACCGTGTGTGTGAGAGAGGGATGTCTTGTTATTCCTGCTGATTAAAGCATTGATTGCAACTATTTTTAAAAGTTCAGGTTGCCAGTTTGCTGCGGGGTGTTGGCAAATCTCTCATCATCCATCACCTGGATAAGAAACAATGCAGAAAATGAGTAGCTCATACTAAATAATGCTCATTTTGTCTTTTTTTTTCACTTTCTCGTCGTTCAGACTCTAAATTATTGTTTTCTTCCGTGAAACCAAAAAGGAGATGTTCAGCAGGATGTTGAAGCTGCTCTTTCTTATAAAAAGAGCAAAGATAATATATAAAACATATAACACTTCTATTATTGTTCTAAACAATTTTCTATCATTTAAATTCTGAATCATGACTTCCATAAAAATATGAAGCATATGAACTCTGATAATAATAAGAAATGTTATTTGAGCAGCGAATCAGCGTCCTAGAATGATTTGTGAAGGATCATATGACAAGATAAGACTGAAGTAATGATGCTGAAAATTCAGCATAACAGAAGTAAATTACACAATGTTACTGTTTTTGTGATCAAATAAATGGTCTTTGGTGAGCTCAAGCACTTTGTATTGCAAGACAATCTCACAAATATCAATTGTGGCCATGTTTATTATTTATATCTGCAGTAATGGGATAGAGAACAAGTTCTACAGTTTCTGAGCTCTGCATAACACATTTTTTTGTGTTTCTTTGAAGAAAATATTGCATGGTCAAAACAATACGAGGGTGAGTTAATGATGACAAAATGTTCATTTTAGGATGAACTATTCCTTTAAATCCTAAAATATTCTGTCAAGCTTAACACCTAATGAAGATATGTATGCCTCTGCTATTGCTTACTGTAGCCCATTTTAGGCGATATAAAACAATTTCTCACTTTTTAAGCGTTTGCACATGTCTAAACTGTATTTTTATGAAACTGAGCCGTGTTGTTTTAAATCGGAGCCTAAAAAGGCTTTATTTTCTTTAATTTTATTCTATTCTGCCATGATAGTGTGTTTCCAAACTACACAGCTGAGCTGAAATTGCCCTATTCCAGAATGTCTGCCGTGAGTTACAACAAAGCAGGGACTCCTAAATCAACCCTGGATGCGAGTCTGGCCCTGGACCCCGGGAATAAATTACTCAAATATTATATTGCTCAAATCATGATGAAGTTTCCTCTCCGGGCTACAGGCCAATGCCCATGTGCTTCCCCGCTGTGGAAACAGAGAGCTGAATGAAGGAAGTCGAGATTTCAAAGTATCAGTGACCCTATCTCAGACGATTCTGACTGTTGATGAACAATTCGAGAGAAAGGCAGTACTCTCATTTAAGTTTGTTGGACACGGCTCAGATTGGCCTCGCCAAACGTATGGTGCTCTCATTAAGACCTGTACAATAAAACTTTTGCCGCTGCGCTCATTGCTAAACCATGATTAGCCTTGGCGAGAAGCGCTACGGGGCCCTCGGAGAGACACGGCATATAGTAATGCCAGCCAAGTGCTTAACTTAACGCCACAGTGCCATGGAGAGGGTTTGGACCAAATCGCTTTACAATCAGACCATGAAAGTAGGGCTCTGTATGTTTGAAGCCAGAATACATAGATTCTATGGTGTTGATTATGAGCGTGCAACTCAACAAAGACGTTGCGGTCATCTCGCGGCTGTGAAATGGCAGGAGGGCAATAGAGATATCTGTTCCTGCTCGTTCCCGGTGCCTTTGAAGAGCAGAGGGGTTTCCCTTTAATTGCTTGGATTTCAATCTACTTCACATGATGGATTCTGTTTGAAACGGCTGCGTCGAGCTCCCTAATGAAGCAGTGAGCGGCGCTCAGTGGCAGACTGCCTGACTGAAGCTGTCGTTGGTGCACGGGCGACCTAGTTGCATAAATTCAGTTCTGCCTCTGAGCAAGAGTTCGAACGGAGTTCACCGCCACTTTCACAGCTATTGATCTTGCAGGCTGATCAGATGTCCCATTTATTTGTTATGTGTATATATATATATATATATATATATATATATATATTTTGTTTTTTTTTTAATGAGGCATCAATTATTCTCTGATAAATATTTGTTTGTGAGGAAATGGCTAGATGTTTTAGTGAGTAGGGTGAGTAAATTTTGACAGTATCCCTTTAAATCTTGTGGCCTATTATAGGCTAAAATGCAAATGTAGCCTAGGAGATGATAACAAACAAACCTGAGCGCTTGCATCTGTCAAAAAAGTTTGGTTATGTGTGTCTACACCAGACACGAGTGAAACTAGATCGCTCCCATTACAATCAACAGAGCTGTCCAAACTGGAAGCGGCTGTTCAGCCTTTTTTTCTATTTTTGATCTAGCAGCTACCTTATTTCATCCGTCAGAACTAGAGTGACTTTATGTGAATTGATTGCTTTGTATAATAGTCCTTTTATATATAAACAAATTTCGAGTGTAATGAAATACTCAGATTTTAATTGTAAAGTATTTTTATTGTACATGACAACAATGATAAATCAGAATTATTCTTTAAACTGTATAATCAGTTTCTTTACGCAGAATGGAACTTCTCATTTTCATATTTAGATTTAGGGCTTAACAAACCTGCCAGACAGCTTCATTTCTCTTTGTTAAAGCCATGTTTTTGTAATGGACCAGGCTGTTGATAGATGTAGACCAGGATTACAGATAGCGTTTGTGTGCGGTTTTAGGGAGTGAGGGTGATAAAAGTTTCCTCAAAAGACCAGAACGCAGGGATGGCCAAACAAATGTCAGAATGCCAAGATGTATGTGATGTGTCAAGGTCCTCCGAAGCTTTTTGTGCCTGTTAAAAGGAAACGGTCATGTCCTAATGTGCGCAGCTTGACTTAATATAGGGCATGTATCATATGAAAATTAGATTAAAGAGTTTGGGGTGTTTGTAGAGTGTGTGTATAGGGGTGAAAGAAAAAACATCAAGGGTCAATGTAAGGGCTGTTTTTAAATACTGACATTTTATCAGTAACTTCTGGGAAAAGTTGGACAAACCATTTCTAACCTACTAACACAATCGCAGAGCTAATGTACTTTGAGCACCATGCCATTTGAAACCACCTTTAGTCCTTTACTCTTTAATTTGTACAATATGATCACATTATTTCACATCCAGAACTTTTAAACACATCAGTCTGCCATCCCTTGAGAAACACAGAGCTGTCTAGAATGGTGCGAACGTTGAGCTCAGGTACCTAATGAATGTTGAAGTTCCTCCTGTTTGGTTTAGGGTTGGACCGAGGCCATGGAGTTGTGGTTTGGCAGAGGTCATTCCGCGCTGGCTATTTATTTCATGGAGGGCTATAATTGCTCATTTTTACTGAAATTAGGCTGCAGCGGGAGGAGTCCAGAGGCCTGGCCTCATTGGCAGCAGCTTGGCGATGCCGTTTTCCTCTTAGGGCATGCACATGGAGAGCTCGGTTTGCATGCAACATCCACATGTATTGCTTATTATTGCTAAGGGTTACTCCACCAAAGAATTAAAAGTTATGTCATTAATCTCTTACCCCCTTGTTGTTTTATCCAAAATATATTCAACTGTGAAGATAACCAAAGCTTTTATGTGTTTGGAATGACATGGGGGTTAGTGATTAATGACAAAATGTTCATTTTGGGGTGGAGTATTTTTTAGTTTAAGGAGGCTCGGTATTTTAATGTTGGTCAAGGTTTCTCTCACTAAAAACTGTTATGATTCAGAACAAAATTGCAGTTAAATTTTTTAATAAGATAATGCACTTACAGTTTCTTGGCTGCTACAAAATATCTATGGTGGGTACATTTCTCAAGTCACTGGTCAATAGCAGGTATTGCAGGTTGTTTTAGGCTCTGATTAGAAACATGCACAATAAATAATATTGTACTCGTTGTGGCTTCACAGTAGTCACGACTTCCCAGTGACCTGCAGCTTAAATGTTTTTGGATGAACTAGGGAGGCAACTTCGAGTTGTAAATATTGCATAGTATATAAAAATAATTTATTTCTATAGAACATAAACTTTTCTGTTTTCCGTGATATGGCCCCTTTAAGGACTTATATTTTGATGTATGAAAAAAACACATTCCGTTTAAATAATTTGAATGCTGGATTTTTCAGAAGTATGTCCTCAGACCAACTTTATAATCTAAAACATTCAGCCTGTGTCAGTAGAATCAAGAGCAGCATGCTTTTCCCATCTTTTCTTCATAATACACACCACATCTTATATACTCTTGTAAACAGACATTACCGCTGATTGTTTCTGGTCAGATTGAGTAGGGCCGCTAATGGAGAGGGTTCTAGATCAGTGTTACTCAATCAAGTTCTATTCCCATGCAATGCATGATCTGAAGGTAAGCAGCATCTTTTTTTTCTTTTTTTATAATAATAGCAATTTAAATATATATATAAGTTATATCATATTTTTTATTTTATACTGTTTCTTTGTTTTCCAGTGTTGTCAAAAGAAAATCATAAAGCATGCTGAAGACATACATTTTACAGATGCTCTTTAAAGCAGCAGACCTCTGGCGTTTTTGGTGATATTGAGCGGGTTTCTTCCACACCACTGGACATGTACCCATTTCAGCTCATGAACACTTGACTAATGAGCTGATGAGCTACTGAATCAGGTGCCATGTGAATACAGGTTAGATAAGGAAATATGCATTGCTCATGGGAGCAGAGTTGCATGATGTTAGCAGTTTCAGCAGTTGATCGCAGTAGCAGTGAATTTTGTTTAATGAAAAGCCATTTTGCCACAAATGATAAAATGTTTTTAAAATTAATTTAAAGGTCAATACTATAAGAAACGAGTTTAGCCATTTTAAAATAAATGAATGTAAAGCTACATTTAAGTTCATGTAGCTGTCAGGCATTTCTCAATGAAGTAAACCGTGTTTTTTTTTCATGTGGACAAAAAATAATATAATAGCGGTAAGTAATTTTATTTTTTTATTTTTATTCTGTTTTATTGACTTTGATTCATAGCATCTTAATTGCTGAAATTTCAGCCCATGATGCACATGTGACTGCATGTTCAGACTGGTGTAATATAAGAGGCAACTTTTTAGTTTCAACACGCTGATTCCTATAGTCGGAGAAGAGCTTGTCTAATTGTTTCATTACTATGGTGAATGTAAGAGTGATTTGTGGTATTTTTAGTGGTGGAATGGCCTAAATATGGGCAAACAGAGCTGTCTGTGTAGCTTGGAGCGCTTTCTGACACTTAGTAATGGAGGCATGTTTGGGATTGTTTGGCGTGGGAGTATCAGCGGTGTGTTTCTTACAGTATGGGGTGCTGCGAGGAGGAGAAGGAGATTGTGATGATCCTGGAAGAAAAGAGGGTGAGAGAGAAAGAAAACAGTATGGTTTGAAAGCGGGGGGCAGGGTTGGTAATTCAGAACACGTTTTTCTCATGCACGGGGGGGTTCTGAGCTTCATGGATTAAAAAAACCTGCAGCCTAGCATAAGTGGGGGAATCAGTGACACAGAGACCACAGGAACACGCTGACAATGCTTGAGAGAAACCATAACATTGTCTAGAAATGAAGAGACACTTTAGATGGCTTTTCGTTATTGCACACTGAGTCTGGAATTCTCGTCTAAAGTTTACAGACATTAAAAAATAAATACGTCCATAAAAAATCTATAATTAAGATTATCACAGTATCACTAAAGTCTAGCAACAAAAATAGAACAAATAAAAAATAGTATTGCATTATACGTGTTTAAAAAAACTGGTATTGCTATAGAAGCATCTATTTTTATAATAAACTAATTTGGTAATTATTGCTTTGATTGTTGGATTGGATTGTGCTGTTTCATTGCGTATGAAATTGGGTGAGTGTTAAAATAAAGTGATTTGGGGGAAAGAAAATGTTGAAAGCTTCATTTGTTTCATTTAAACCCTGAAGATTTATGTTTAACAACACATACATTATGAATATAATTTGATATTTTATCACTAGTTTACTGTTTAAATTAACTCTTTTGTCAAATATGAGTTGACAAAAGTTGACAATATGATTTGCAGCTCTAAAACAATTCTTATCATTTTGAAAACTATTGAATATACATTTTGGAATTTAGTATTCAGAAGCAGATTTTTATAAAAAATATCTTTATAGTCACTTTTGATTACTTGAATGTGTCCTTATTAAATACGTGTTAACTTCTTAAAAAAAAAAAAAATACTGACCCCAAACTTTTAACTGGTATGTTAATATTTTTTTTAATATATAGAAATTTTTTTCACTGCATTTACATTTATTAATGTGCATTTAAAACCTAGAAATTGTTAGAACATTTTCTTTTTTTATGTAGATTTTTTAAATATTAAATAATAGTATTATTTAATAATTATTTTTTATATATTTCTAACAAGAAACAGTAAGTGACAAATATTTTTAGATATATTTTTTAGAAAATATATTTTCTTGTAATATGAACTTTTTACTGCACTGTAGTTTTATATAAGACATATCGTGGTGCGCAATGAAAATACCTGCTTTTCATTGTTATCACTGTCATTATCAACTGTCATCATTTTGACCATTTATTGTTTTAAGACTATCGCCTCTGACCCGCCACCACGTTTACATTGCTGCACCACACTGCTTCACTAACACCCACTAAGGGTCACACTGTCAGCTTTCTCTGGAAGGAAAGACATGTGCTTGTCTACATTCCTGTCATCACTGACATAACACAACCTGAAATATGAACCACAACAGACCCAGGAAAAGTGAACTGTATTCTGATTCTGAGATTACCAGATTTGGAGGCTTGAAGCTTTAAGGGTTTGCAAGCCATGAAACGATCTCAGAGGGTTTCCCAGTGAAACTGTCATGCCAAGATGTCCAGTGTAATTTTACTGGCTCATAGTCATAAACAGTTGCTGTTGCAATTTGGTCAGAGAATCTTAAATGCAAATTCTCAAAGATACAGGCCGATTTTTAGTGCGTTCAACCTATTCATTCTCTGGGAGTCAAACCCATGACCTTAGTGTTGCTAGCGCCATGCTCGATATCCAACTAGATAAAATTAGCCACAGTGGACGCGTTGTCTTCCTCAAAACAGTCCAGACCTCATGGAAAGTTGTAAAGTGCATTTGCCAAGACTCCTGCAAAGTCTGTACCAGTAAGCCAAGGTTGCATTTGACCTACAGCAGGTTTCTGCTCTCCATGACTCTATAGTGTTCCATTAAGAGCTGTGTAACCCAACACCCTCTGCCTGCAAAGCATCAGTGCTCAACCAAACTATTTCCGAAGCTCAAAAGACACCATTTAGTTCATCATAAATGCTATTTGTTCCATTCTTTGAATAAATTACCTTCATCCTTTTGTTTCCATTCAGGAAACACTGATGCCAATTTGTTCGCTGCAAGCCGTGGGCACTGATTGTTGATATTAATGAGAAAGAGGATGGAAGACTGCTTTATTATGGATGGATGACCTTTGATCTGTGGCTTATTGGAAAAACATTAGTTTCTCGCTGCTCATTTGGCCGGACAGAGAGGGAGTCCTCCCTCTGATTAATGATCTGCCCTGCGGAGGTGAACGAGTCAGAAAGACAGAGCAGCCTTGTTAAATACAGTTTGGTGAAAAGTAGAGCCAAATTATATTGGACAAAATGGAAAAACATCTCGCACACAGAAATATTCTTAAATATTGTTTAAGATGGTTTCTGACTTTGGGTGTTATTGGCCCTATGGATTTTCACAAAACAACTTTTGCTAGTCTAATTTTTGCAACAGTAGTGGACACTTTTGGAAAAATGTAGAAAAATGTTACCTTAAAGAGTACAGCTTATTGTGGGACAGTGCCCTCAAATGTACACCTCATACTTATGTAGTATGCATCATTTTAAGAATATATAAGGTACAAAGGTTTACTTTTGACTTTAAAGGTGAAAGTTTGATGGTATTTGAGACTGCTTTAATGGAATCTTGTGTTTTTAAGAAATATCACAAATATTTCCAACACAACCCAAATTATGTATTAAGTTTAATACCGTTTTGTGGATTGACAGCTCAAACATTTTTGGATTCATTTTGAATGGTTGATTCAAATCACTACTTCATTAAAATGTACAAGTTAAGTACACACATTTTACAATATGCATTTTGCTTCTTGTGTGTATCCTGTGCATGAAAGAGAGCGATCCTGTCGCATTCTGTCTCCGTCTGCTGCCACGGAGTGATTGGCTGTGTTCTCAAACAGCTGCGCGATCGTGCTCCTGTCAGGAGAGGCAGGGAGGGATGACAGCGTGACAGAGCGAGGGAGAGAAAGGGAGGGCAGGAGAGATCTCCATTCACCATTCCACGCTACTCCCCGAACCCCCTTTTTCCCGCTCGCTCTGCCGTGGAGGGATCTCTTTAATTGCATTCCAGAGGAATTTCTCGTGCAGCTGGTGCTTCATCTGACGGGAGCGAGTGGGAATTGTGAATGACTCTGCCTGGAGGAAGAAGGGATTTTCAGGGAAAAAAGCCGAGACGGCACGGCAAGCCTCAACTCTTTTGTCATCCATCTCTTGCAGTTAAGGGACTCCTCGTCCTCATTTCTCACACGCTCTTTACTGCGATGGTTCGCCTGTCTGGAGAGCTCGCAAGGCAGCGTATGTAAATAAAGCTCAGGGTTTCTATAGGCTGGGCGGGCTGCCAGAAAGTGAGAACCTTCAGGGCTTTCTCTCGCCGTCTCTTTGTGGCGAGAAGCGCACCCTGACTGGATCAACAAGTCTGAAGAAGGACAGTCAGGCGAAGGCAGGAGCTGCGTGCGCCAACCCTGCTTTTACAAGTGCTTGGTGCAAGAGAGACAAGTCAGACAACACAGCCCGGAGAAAGACTAGAACACGGACAAATCTTCACTCAGTGCATCAGTGTTTTATGTTCTGGATGCGTCAGAAATCTACAAGTCTTCCAATGCGCCAGAGATTATTATTCTTATTTTTCTTAAACAGATTGAGTTCTTTCCAGAATTGGATTTGAGTCAGAGAAGGGGGAGGACTTGGATCTCGTGTCTCCCACATATACACTTTTTGTTATTTCTGCATCATTGAAGGACCCTTGCCCTGCACACGAAGACTTTGTCTCCGCTGGTCTTAAAAGTCTAATTTGTTTTTGGGGGTCTCCTTTGTCTCGAAGGCTCTGCACTAGTGGAGTGAAGCGCGACTGAATTGATCTTTTGTCTGAATCTAGAGTTCTTCTCACGGTGCGAAAACCCCGCAGCCCCCCACTCCGACCCCTCTAAAATCCCCTCCTTCCATCTCTGCCACATGAGTCCCCTCGCACCCTTCCTCCCTCCACTCCCACACACCTCCTCGTCTTCCATCCACATGCCGCTGCGATCGGCGAGCATGTGAGAGTAGTGTGCATGCGTGCTTCTATTTGGAGAGTAAGAGTAAGCCAGGATTAGGTGTGTGGAGGGTGATGCGTTGCTGGATGCATCTGCAGTTGACCGATTCAGGACCGGGAGGACCCCAAACCATTCCTAAGGGATTCAGCAAGCCGAGCATCTGTGAGTGAGTGTGTGTGCGTGCGTTTCACTGCATGCACTTACATCGGACTGACAGAAGAGGAGAGAGCTGGATAACGACGGTATCCCGCCATGTCCGGAGTGTGATCGCAGTGGTGTGATTTCAGAGCTGGTGCTGGCACGCTGGGTTTATCCGGCCTCATCATGAAAAAAACACGCAGCACCACTTTGCGCAGGGCCTGGCCCAGTTCGGAATTCTCGGACAGAGCCTCAGATCGCACGCGGTCACGGAGCGAGAAAGACTACCGGCTCCACAAACATTACCCTAAACACTTCATCTCTCACTGCCCTCGAGGATTCGTGATAGCAGGTCAGTTATCCTTTACACTTCAATGGCAGAAACAACGCTTTGTTCATTTGTGCATTTGATTTTAAAGCCATCCTGCATTTTGTGTTTGCTTTGAACAGTTGACTTTCACCAGATTTAGGGCCATGAGATGATTATGTCTGTTGCGTTACAGATGCAGGTCAGCTATTTTTAGCATTTGCTCCACACTGTCTGAACATGCTATTATTGTGTGTGTGCGAGTGTTAGCCGAGTTTTGTTGCATCTGGAGCTTGTGTCGAGCGGCTGCTCCACGTTTTAAGAACACTAGTTTTGATTTGGAATCTGTTTGCTTTTGGTATTTAATTTAGTTAATATGTATGTGTGTGTGTGTATATATATATATA
>JAUMHP010000065.1:6798045-6811141 GCA_032361065.1 Enteromius trimaculatus
ATTAAGTTTCTAGAGGTGTTTAATGAGGTTGACAAGTAAATCTACATTTAGTTTTATTCATGCTTTTGCTTCAGCTTTATTATTTTTAGCAGCAAAGAGGGAATTAATTTAGAGATGCAATGTTTTGGCATGCTGGTTTTATTGTGCTGTTAGAATCTCAGCATGGGAAGCTCTCTGAGATGTCGCATCCACAAATTAATTCTCTCGAAGCAGAACAACTGTCGCCATCAATAATTTCAAGATAATTATTGTCAGACTTCTAGTAGTTCTGAGCAATAAAAGTTTATAGCCTACATGTTGAATATCTGTCAGATATTTTCTAATTTTGGAATTATTTTAATGTTGGTCCATGTGCACATACATCAGCTAAAACGGTTCAAACGGGAAAAATAGCTACATTTTAAGACTATTACATTCTGTGACTTTCTTTTGCACTTTTTCCAACTGCTTCTGGACACGAAAGCGTCCCTTAAGAAATGCCTCTGATCGAGGGCTTGTGGATGTGACCCTAAATCAACCTAATTATACAATCAGTACTTCCACAGGGAATTCGAGTATTTTGATTTCCAGGCTTAGAGAAGTCAGGAAAAAAAATGAAATGGACTTTAGGATTTGAATATAAATTCCTTTAGCTGTAGTAACACAGCTCCAAAATATTTTGTCAGTAAAAATTACAGTTAAATTACGTGAAACCATAATAATAATAAAATCCTTATTCGCATATAACTGGAAAAATGAAAACTGATACTCAATCTTAATGTCAAAAAGACGTGGGAAGCCTCTTAGTCAGTCTTACAGTCATACAGACAACTCACCGACCAGTCGACTATGAACATGCGTAGTTTTTCTCATCTGTATTTCAAATCTAGATTTGCGTTTATTAAATGATGTGCTAAAATCAGATAAGCTCGATGTGCTGAGACCTGTTGTCACAAAATTATATTTAAGCTAAGTTGATTATGCATATGCTCGTTTTGTGATACTTTACCCGACTTGTTCAGACCCAGAGGGCAAAATATAACAGGATAAACTGCATCTCATATTTTGATCGGCTAATTAAGGTTTCCTGTTGGATGTCATTATACCAAATCACTGCAGAGAGATCCCAGACCCAAGCTCAAAGCCTGAAACAACAGAGTGCTCCCATAAAAATAAATACTCTTATTGCCGCTGTGCCAGAACCCCTCGTTACAGCTGCTCTCCTCTGCACTAACGAGAGGATTAAGAGACGATGACCATGGATTACCCCATCCCAGTTTGATTAGTCTACGTCCAGCAGTCTCACCAACAAAGTCCAGGAATAGACGTTTTGTAAGCCAACGTTTGGAGGAAACTTGAGCCTGATGTAAAATGCACCGCTTGATGGTCCCCTAAAATGTTTGTGCCATCCACACTTGGTGTCAGCGGTACGTGAATTATGGTTGACGTACATAAAGGTGCACAGCTCAAATATACGCTGCCCTGCGTAAAATGCATGTTTCATTTTGCTTCACTTTAAAGAGTCTCGACTGAATGCTGAGTGGTTTGAGGATCCTTCATGTTTCCTAGCAACATTGGGTGTCAAAGGTTAAATAATGTGGTCATTGTGGAGTATGAGTGTCATTTGGGGCATTAAGCACTAGCGAGGGCTGTGGAAGTGGGAGGTTATGTTTTAAAAGTTGGTTAAAATGATTACAAGGCTCTCTCTTGATATATAGACCTTTTGAATCTCAACTTGATTGTAATGTACAGTTCCTTAAAACAGTCAATCTCCATTGAAGGGAGGTAAACTAGTCATTATTTACAGAGTTCCCGTGACTGATATCAAAGCGCTAGCATTTAGTTTTGGTTGGGAAGCCTGCTGTTGGTTTGTTGAAGAGGCAGTTTCTGTTGTTAATGATTCCTGCAATCAGAAGGAATCGTAGAAACAGCTGTGGCCTTCAATCTTAGATTAAAGGCAAATCATATTTTAGCTACTCCAGAATCAAATGGAAGGGTTGCATTTAAATCATAACTAAGTTAATTGTCTGCATTTGATCAGTATATATGTTATTGTACTTTATATGAAATAAATGTATTTTAAATAAATTCCTTTTTTCACCCAAACAGTCTTTTTAAACCTACAGGGGCAGTTTCCCGAACGGGGTTTAAGACTAGTCCTAGATTAAAATCAATGTTAAGAGCTGTCTAACCTGGAAAAAGCTTGCACTGAGATATCTTAAATACATTATTGCCATTGTTTGGTCTTAAAATGCTCACAGATTATGCATTTTTGTAAGACATGTTTCTAAAAATTCTTAAATGTCCTAAATTAGCAAAGGTCTAGTCCTGTCTTAATCTAATTCCTAAGCGGGAAACCGGCCCACAGTGTTTTATTTCTTTATTCATACAGGAAATAAATGTCCATGAACTACTGAAATACCACCATCCTATTGTACTCCTTCAGACAAATGTTGGAAGCATTTGCTCCGCAATATTGGTTAAAGCCCACAGAAAACCAAATGACTCTGAATTCTTTACATGGCTTATGCGATATTTTTAGTGTGGTGGCGGTGTGCTGCCGGTCGAGTGAGTTTGCGGATTGTACAAACCGCCTGACTTCTGCTTGCATTCTCTAGAGTTAGTTGGGGGGCGGGAAGGTAAAAACTATGAAGTAAAGGTTGCATAATCATCTGCATTGTTCAGAGATAAAGTTGCAAGCTTCGGCTTTATGGTTGATGCTGAACTTGACCCTGTGTCTCTCATTACTCTTCTGCTTTTCCAGTAACGCATGCCTAGCATCGAGTGCTAATTCATGCAGGTCAGCTTGGGGAGTCATGGTATGCAATATCCACATGCAAATGGGGTCGACGGACAAGGTTGATAACTTATAGCTGTAGGTGGACACATTTGTGGGGTCTTAGATTTTCGTATTGATTTGTTTTGACTGGCTCCTCTGTTTAGTCCAATCATATTTTCCGGTGTCTAAAATCTTTGTTCCCCAGTTTTGTGTTTTTCTCGGACAAGGAGTTTTAAAACAATTATAGGGAATTTTATGCTGTCATGGGTGAGCTGGGAGAGAGATTTACTGTTATCTTACCTGGCTATCGCTCAGCACAAAATTACACTGACTGACTATAGGGGGTTTTCTGGAGGAGTTCCCAGAGTCATTAGGAAAGTAATGTTAGGAAGGTCTGCATTGGTTTCAAATGTGTAATTAATTTGAGGCAGTAAGTAATAGGTTTTGGTTGCAGCCTCTGAGAGAAAAATTATGCTACAGTAAGAGGAAAGATTTGTGCATTGCTAATTTAGGAAAACCTATCATATCTTGTAGCCTAAAATGGAAACTTCTAACGTGATTCAAACAGCTACACATCTTGAGATTTTCAGATCCACATCAGACACACACACGTATACACACGTTCTCTCAGTCGCAAGAAAAATGCCAGAGCTCTGTGGAGGGATTCACTTAAATGGTGACAAAATCCCAGACTTTGGTTCAGTAGATACTTCTAATGGGACGTCTGTTGTAGGATAGACTTCCACCTGCAGTTCCTGAATGGTCTTTGGCGACTTGCGATTTTCTGAATTAAGAGACCTTTGTGCTGCTTAAAAAATAACACGCTGAGTTTGTAGCACATATGGAACTAGATTCCTTACCATTACAGTATTAGGGGATTAATGATTTCTAGGCTATTTATTCTAAATAGCTAATTGCCCAAATCAGACGTTTTTTCATCTTGAAAGCATCTTAAATCCGCAATCAGTCTTGACTTTGACTTTTGGTATATGGTCATTATTTCTAATCTGACCCCACTGGTATCAGACTGGCCATAGTGTCACGTAACAGCTCTAAAATAAATAACAGCTGGTCCTGCAGCATACCGAGTAATAGTTGGTTGATTTTCTAGATGAGACAAGCTTAGATGTCAGTGAACCATGTGACTGGATTTGACCAATTACCCTTATCAACCTCTACAGCTCTCTTTTTTTACACACTGTGAAAAATGCTTCTTCAAGAACTACTTGTACCGGGATATAATCAGTTTAAGCTTCACTGCATATCATAATAGTGATGTTTTGGCAAAATTAGGGCGGTGTTTACTTCTGAAAGTCCAAGATATGAGTGAAATTTTTAATAGAGTGAAAAGTATGGTAGCTATTTTGTTTTTCTAGAGCATGTCAGGGCACGAGGAACGTTGAATCATCACAGATCAATAAACATTCAGTATTGATCACAGAAGCCTTTTCTGAAAGCATTGTGCTTAAAAAAAGTACGTAAATAAAAATGATGTCATTGTTTTACCATAAAACTTGACTCCACTAAGGACTGTTTAAGGCTTTTTGTGCAACAAACATAACAAGCTGTTTTGTTTAACAAAAAGATAAACATTTCCATATTTTTACATCTTATGCACTGTTCAAAGTCTCCTTGTCATATGTGTCCCATTACTATCTTGCAAAAAAAAGCATCGGTATGTCTTGAGTTATAATGAATGTTTTTAATTAATGTATGTTTATTGGGACGATGTGTCATTTTCAGTCATTCATCAGATTGGCTTTTGAGACACTGTTATTTACCACAAGCTGTTTTGATTGTTGGAGACTGTTTGAGCTTGATTGTCATTTTGAATGCTTTTTGTTTGTTTTCTGGTGCTCCATCCATTGCCTTCCAGACTCTTAGAGAGCAGCTTTGGATGCCTTGAAAAGAAGCGCTCCTCTAGCCATTTGATTGGATGGGAACACTGAAGTATTGGCAAGGCACTCAGAATTGCCATGTACCCACCACGCACACACACACACTGGAACACACACAGTTGCACACCATGTTTTCATTGTCCATGATTTATTTGGATTCTGAAGATGTCGTGAAGTTCTCAACAGTCTCCCTTTCTGGCTTTCTTCAGTTTTTCTAATAGTGCGAGCGGCTTCGTGTCTAGTGACGGCAGTTCAGATCCAGGATATGAAGTTCAATGAAGTGTTAAATGAGGGGTTTTCGAACTGGAAAGTTTGAGAGAAAACAAACTGTTTTTATGGCTAGCATACTTGACGTATTAAGATAAAGTAGTCTAACACTTTCTTCTTGCCACTGTCAGTTTTAGCTTAGGGATTTTTATGTACTATTTAATTTAATAATAATGAAATTCATTGGTATAGCGCCTTTCCAAAGTAAATATTTTCCAGATAATATTTGTCATTTGTCTTCACTTGGGCAACGACAATGTTAACACTTTAGACAAATTCTCACTATTAACTAGTTGCTTATTAGCATGTCTATTATTAACACATATTTTCTGTTCATTAGCACTTATAAAGCACATATTCTGCATGAGCATTTGCGTTGCAGGTGTGCTCTGATAACCCTATACTGTGGATTCTCATTTACAGTAATCAACTTTGTTAAAAGCCTTAAATCCAGGAAAATGCTGTAGACTTTTACACAGTCCAGAGCTGTCTCTCCCTCTCTCAGATATCTCCATATTGGTCTTTCACTTTTTTTTTTCCATTCTTTCCTATCCCTATCCTAGACATCACACAGTCTCAGTAAACTGTAAAATGTCAGTGGGCCCCCAACTTAAGAGCCTCTGTTAGTTCTCCAGTAACTTAAAATCTGCTTTGCAGCCAGCCCTTTGGCATTTTATAATCACAGTTTTTATTTATTCTTCTTTTGCTCTTCCAGGTATTGCGGAAGTGACTGAAGCTGTTAACCTTGAAGTTTTCAAAGATGTAAAGATGTGCCTTCTTTTATTTATTCACTTTGTTTTTCCTTTCTTTATGTCTTGGGCATTCATTTAATGTTTTCATTCATCCAGACTACTTTGAAACTCAGTTCAGGCTGTAAATTGCAGATTTTGCGACAAGAATACAGGGATAGAAAGCCGTTTTAACACAGACAAGGTTGTCATCACCTCCTTTTGAAAATGGCTGTGCCGTGTCATCCAACATTTTCAATGAGAGAGCGTTAAACTTCAAACATATTCAGAACTCTTTGTGGTTTTCTCATCTTATTGCTCTGTAAAGAACAGCATTCATTTTGGAGTATGTCATGATTATTGCCATTCAAGGGTTCTTGCCATAGGACTGAGTGAATTCTGCAGTTCAGTACATGTTCTGCTGAGAGACCAAGTTAAGAGTTTTGACTGTTAATTGGGAGTTTAATCTTTGCTAAAAATGTAAAAAATAATATTTTTGTATTATTATTGGTTGAAAAGCAACACATTTCGGCTATTTAATTTATGCAATGAAAAAAAAAGGCTTCGGCCAAGATTTTACATTTTGCATTTCCCTGACATTCATAGGATGCCCTACCGCAGTATTTCAGATCTTGCATTACATTTGGTCCTGATAAATGAGAAGTTTGTTGTTTATGCGTGGTGTAATGAAGTCGTAATTCATATGATGTCAGATTAATTTGAATGAAGTTTTATTTACTGAAGCTCTGCCTTCCTCTTACACTGAAAGTCTTTTATTCCAGATGTTTCTACTGATGTTTTGGCATCATGCGCAGACAGTGACTTGGTTTGATCTTTAAGATTTGTTACTTCAGTAGGCAGGCAAAACCTGCATTTTGTGAGAGTATTGCAAAGCTGCTCAGCTAATGTGTTCACGCTGACAGACATCAGAGTGTTGCAGGTCGACAGGTTTATGAGCTCAAGTTCAAAACGCACGGTGGATGGTTGTGTTTGTATAATATAATATATATTGGTAGGTAGATGGATGCACGAAGAAATCTAGATGAACTAGTTGAGCTCGCTAATTGACCAGTCAATTTTCTGACACACAGTTAGTTGATCGTTGTGACCCATGACTAATGTGCCATGACATCCATTGGTGCCTCGGGTCGTGAGCGATGCCTGAGCGATCATTATTGGCAATTCTGTCAATATTGTGTTTATCAGATTTAACACTGTTAACAGCATATTTTTATGATTTCTCCACCATTGTTATGATGCATTTGCAAACGGATTTACCAGAAACCCTCGGATGTTCAACATAAGCAAAAAATAATCCAGTATTGTTTTTGACTGCACCTGACATGTGCACGTATACACACATACTTTTACCTATACGCACATCATCTCCTACTGACATGTCAGCTCCCACACATACACTGCGGCATAAAGGATGCAGCAATGCATGCTGGGATACAGAATGAACCCGTTAACCCACCGCGGCCCCTCGGCTGCCTGATGCAAGAATGCCCCCTGTGGAGAAACACACACACGTACCCCAACACACACTCACTATTTAATGTCTGCTTTTGAATATCTCAATAAATCTTTCATATGCACCCAGGCAGAGGAGACCAATTTGTGCTCGGCTCATATGATTAGTTAATGGGGTTTATTTTAGTGTTTTTCAGTCATGAGATGCAATACGAAACGTTGATTGAAACGAGATCAATACTTTTGTTTCGAAAAGATGTGGTTATCCATTTGCTTTAAGGACTGGTTTTCCCAAAAATGTACATATTGAAAAGACTATAGATTAGAGATAGATAGTTTCTGTTTCTCATGCGTAGCTGTTATAACTTAATAAGACTGGGATTAAAATAAATGTCATATGAGCTAATGTTATGATGCTTTTTTATCATTTTGGATCTGGCAACCCCAGCCAAGCATATTCTTCTCAACAAAAACAACAACAAAAAATGTCATTATCAGAACTGTCAGATGCATATTTAAATCAAGTGGAAAGCACACAGAGTGTATCTGCTGGTGTTTTGACCTATTTTACGTGGCGTGTTCGAGATTTGTCCTGTGCCTTTCAGCATATATTTTTAACCCTCCAGCACACTGGAGAACATTTGTTAAATGATGGATGGAAACCTGCAGCAGCTGTGTGTGTGAGATGCATTTGAGCATTTATAACTGCAGAGCACGCAGCTTAACGCCTTGCTAGTATCTCGCGTGTGATTTGTCTGTGAGATACCAGTGTCTAAATACATGTGCATGCATTAAAGTGCCCCTATTATGAAAGGTTATGAAAGGTTCATGTTTTGATTTTGGGGTTGACATCAGGTTGACATGCATGCAAGGCCAAAAAACAAAACGACTCATTTCAATGATTCATACTGCAATTGACTTTTGAGAGACAATAACTTTACATACAGTGCACATATAGATATCAATTTTTGCAGGATTTTTAATTAGAGCTTAGAGCTGTGTTACCTTTTCATTTTTAAAAATCCAGAATAGGAACAACTTTACTTGTTTTACTTTGTATTTCTTTGATATGTAGAATAACTAGAGTGAACCGAAGACCCAAATCAGAAATATGGAGCACTGGCGCAGAGATTAGTGCGTTTTATAATCCGGACCTCCATGTAGAGCGACAGGAGTCAAATCCTCAGTTCTGTCCGGCATCAGAGCTGAATCTGATCTTGCTGTCATTATCTGAGCTACGCATTACAGCTCAGGGACAAGTTATACTAGTATCTTATTAGTATGATTCACAGTGTTTACTTTAAGGAGTTAACCTTTTGACAGAATCGGTTTAGAATCAAGAGCCTTTTGCACAACCAAGCATCACATCACTGAAATCACAGACCTTCAGTTTATTCCCGCTTTTCAAGCATTTAAAGTGAAGTTGATTTAAAATCACATTTCTTAAACTTTTAGGTTTCAAACCGTTATATATACTGTTATATATTGCAGTTATATATACTTTGAAAGAAATGATGTGGTTTGGAGAAACTGTATTAATGCTTGTTGTTGGTTTTCTTTTTTAGTTACGATGTGTCTTTTATGGTAAGCAGTGATCCATTCTGTTTTAATGGTGAGAGGACAATGTAAACACTTCTCACACAATCATACACACACCTTTTCTAAGTGTTTACACAACATTGGTGGAGTCAAGTGTCATATCCTCAGGGTCATGCAACAGTATAGTGATATCACTGTAGTTAAGCGGAGGGTTTTAGCTTGAAAAAGAGTCTGAAAACCTATATAGCCTATAGTGAAAAATAAGCATACTTAAATGTATTTGAATTACATTTATTTCATGCTTAGTATACTACAAATGCATTTTCATATTTATGTGCTTAATAAAATGCCATGGAATTGTATTAATAAGAAATATGCATTAATTGTGCACATGTAATACTTCAAATAAAGTTTAAATAAAAAATGTTATATCAGTAGTTCTTGAGTTATCTGTCAGTATGTTAATAGGTTTGAACTATACTTAACTATACTAAACTTTTTTACTCTATATATTATAATATTCTATAATATTTTACTTTTATTGAATGTATTGTTTAGTAATGTATTACTATTGTTAATATATATTGTTAAAGATTTTCTTTTTATAGTTTTACACATCTCTATTGTTTAAATGCAACGTTGTAATGTATTTATTTTAATTGTATTTTAATTTTTAGTTACTTTCCCCTTCATTTAATTGTATAATTTCAAGGGACATTATCAAAGATCTGGATAATGTAAAATGAGTCATTAATAATTTAGTCTTTTCCCATATCCTGCATTATTAGTTTTCAATTTTTTAAAGAATCGAAGCTAACAGACATAGACTTAAATCCAATTTTCATGGGGTCCTTAATATCAAACCAGTGTATTTGTTTTGGTCGAGTTTGTTTGTTTAATGTTGCCATAGTAGTCGTTCTGTGAATGGGTTTGATTTGAATGACAAAGCAGCTAAAGGAAGCCTCTTCTGTGGGCAATAGAGCTATAATCATTCACATCAAAACCTCTCCTTGCCAATGGGTTCATTTGGTCACCCTAATTTCTGTACTACATTTAAATCTTAAGGCCGATTTCGATGTTTTCAGCTTCAATTGCATCACAGACGTAGTACTGTAGTGATGTAGAGGGTATGTGGAGGGCAGTCATATTTTGAGCTAGAATTCGTTTTCTTTGATGTCTCCCCTTGGGCAGAGCCATGAAACCTAGTCTCTTTTTTTGTGGAAAACGTGCCAAAGAGTCTGAGCTTCTGTTTTCTAAGAGACTCACATCTCATTCATTTAAGTTGTGTCGTGATTGAAGTCAGGCAGATCCATGGGGCATGAACATGCTGCCACACGAATTTGAGTGGAGTTGCAGAAAAATGCCGCCTGACAGCTTTTGGATGTTTTGATCCATCCTGGAGACGAGACGCAAGACTGAAGTAGCCAAAAATTGGAATTGTTTCAGATCTGTGGCAGGAATTGCTTTCAACTTCACTATCTTGCATGCCTTTCTGTTACCACCACCTAGTGTTAACTAGAACAGCTGTTCAGATGGTATTAGCCATTTAAGGTGAATTGGATTACAGCAATTATGAGTGATTGAGCTTCTGTCACATTGTTTCCACTTTTGAGGAAATCAGTGCATGTCTTATTTATGATCATCTCAGCACATTTAGCTGAGATTCAAGAGAATTTGAAACACCTTTGTGTAAATACATAGAGGAAATGTTTGATATGTTTTATTAGGTCTACTGGAAATGTCTTGTGCACATTTTTTTGGTTAAAGATAATCTCCTTTTAATAAAACCACTGTCTCACTGTTTAGTCCCACCCCTCTGACACAAGTTATAAGATGATTTGTTGTGGCATCTGGTCACTCCTGTTAGATATCCTGACACGCAATACCAGACTGACAACTGTCATGTGCTTTGTGTGTGTGTGTTTACAGTAGTGTACTGTCTGTTTTTCAATCAACAGTGCATTTTTGCTTTTCTTTTTTAGTGCATAAAGGAAAATGTATTGTCAGCACAGACATTTGTTATTGCATTTGTATATATATATTTATATGACTAAACTGCCTAATTTGTATGGAATGCCAGAAAAGTGCCATTTTTCTGAATATATGTACTAAATATTTCGACTTTTACTTGACTTTTTTTACTTTTACTTTTACTTTATTCATACTTTTATATGATATAAGCCCCCTGAAGTAAGTCAGTTTGTAGTCTCAGCCTCAGACGTCACGCCCACAAAACGTTGGCTAAACGTCTGATGCATATGGCACACTTAACTGGAAACCCTTCAGGAATGTCGAAGTCATCAAATCATTGGTTGAATTTTACCTGATTTCCGGGGGCGCGAGTGTCGGTCTGCCAGAAAACAAGGTGCAGATGTGTGATTGCGGGAATTGCGAGTGACAATAAGAATTTATTAAGATCAGTTAAACGTTGGATTCTCAAAACTATGCGATCCAGTTTTACTAGTCGTGTGTCCCCTACTATCTAGTATGGAAGATCAAATGAAGTACCTAACTGAGAATGGGATATCAGCCGTTTGCTTGCAAACATGAAACAACAGGCGCTGACATCGCAGCTGGCCGAATCAGTATTGTGTTCGGTTCTCCAGAGGATCAAACTATATTTGATTCGGTTTTGTTTTTCCAAGTTTTGCTGCCTGGATTTTCCTGGATCAAACTTTTCTTTACTCTTTTTGTGTTTTTTTTTTTTATTATTGAACTGGACATTGAGAACTCAACTCAAATCAAACTGAAACTTAATCTTGAGGATTTTAAATTTAATTTCAGAAATTGTGTTGTTGTTGTTTTTTTTCAAGTTTTGATATCATTTTGATACTTTGGATTTTTACTACTCATTTTATTTGTTATAATTGTGATCTGGTTATATGTCAAAAGGACAAATAAGTATAACTAATATACTACATCTTGACCTTAGTATTTTGACCTGTGTGATTAATTGATTGAACCTCAATATAAGTACTCTTACACTCCCAGCTTAGCTTTTGCTCTAGTGAGTCGATCCAGTCTTCTGATTGCTGGTCCAAGCGATCTCACCTAGTTAGTATATTAATTTGTATCCGCGCAACATTCAGTAGCACGCTACATTTATTTTTATTTGAATTTTTTGCAGATATTTAGGATTACTAAGTGACGTTTTTGCAAATAAACTATTTTGAGTAGGAGCGCGGTCGATTAATCATAGCTGCCACCGCATCACCTAATCAATCTCCTCATTACACCTGCCCAATCAAATCCCCTTCTACCCACTATAAATAGCCCGACCTCTTTCCTTCCTCACCCCACCTTTTACACATTCTTCGGAATCGCACGACCGAAACACATCTCCGCTGCCTTCCTTTACGAGGACCAGATTCCTCAGCCTGCCTTTACAACAACCTGCTACTGCTCTAACTCAACACTCAGCCGGTCTGAACCTCTACGAGAGAGCGCGGCTTCCTATTTGAGGCCTTTCCCGCGCGTTCTCAGATCCCTTTCATCGCGCTATCCGGCAAAGCTATTCAAGTGAAAGAGTCCTCATTACTTACCACTCGCCAGCCCGCCGCTATTTTCCTCAGGCCGGAAGCAACAAGTCCAGCGACAGTGTTTCAACTTCCCTATCACAAACAGCAAAGTAGCGTGGAACCGGCAGGCGCAAGCCACGCCGGCGCCGCCAGATGACGTCATACGCAAGCTGCGCACACATGAAGCCAGCCACCACGGCATTTCCTTTCACTTCTCCGTCACGTAACGTATTCCATGCTCCCATTCACCCATTTTTAGGTCCATTGATTAATTAGTCACTGAATTTA
Organism: Enteromius trimaculatus; assembly: GCA_032361065.1. NCBI lineage: Eukaryota > Metazoa > Chordata > Actinopteri > Cypriniformes > Cyprinidae > Enteromius > Enteromius trimaculatus. The sequence goes on from JAUMHP010000065.1 coordinate 6,810,515, forward strand.
TTTTAGTCATTGATTTATTTAGCCATTAATTCCCACTGTCAGAATCAAATAAATGTTTTCACTGACCGTAACTGTTTAACTATTTTTCCTCCCCGTCCCGCCTCCGCAGAGGCAGCCCATCCCCTTACCTCTCTCTACCTTACTGTCTCCGCAGAGACTTTTCTTCTTCCAACCTTCGCAAAGGTTCTCTATCCTAAAGCTTCCCCTTTCACGCCTCCGCTGCAGGTACTTTTAACAAAGCTATCCTTCGTCCCCCGAAACTTCCACTGAAGTTTCTCTACCACACTGTCTCCGCAGAGACTTTTCTCCTAAAAACCTCCGCAGAGGTCCCCCATCGCTACCCCTCCCCTCCTCCCCATAACCCTCCTCCCCCTTACCTCCGCAGAGGTCTTAATTCTCCTGCTATTTAAAAACCCCCCTTTTGTCTAACGGCTCCCCAGAAACGGCCACCCTCCATCTGCAATGCTCTGATTCCCACCCACCTTACCCATGTTTATATTGTCTTGCTTGCTTTTCCAACCCATTAATCTATGTCTCTGTCTCCACCAGCATGATCCAGCTCCCCAGTCCACCCCGTTCCACACATACTATAAGTCCTTACACTTTTACACGTGTTTAAATTAAACT
>JAUMHP010000065.1:6817333-6830484 GCA_032361065.1 Enteromius trimaculatus
CGTCAAGTCTGAGAAGGAGGGGCCGGGTGAAAAACCCCTCTCCAGTATTTTGAATTTGGACTGCAATACCTAGTTCATACCAATCCTACATACGGTACCTTTAAGACTGTTGAAAAGTCTGTTTAAAAATCTCTTTTTGTAGTATTTATAATCAAAAAGTTCAATATAATCAAATAGTTTTTAAGCAAATAAAGCCATTTATTATTTGCCATAACATGACAGTAATTGTTGACTTATCGTTTTTTTCCCTGAACTTTATTGCTATCTGCATCCATAGTAGTATTTATTTTATTTTTATTTTTTTTAGATTATATCAAGTGATTCAGATGACCTCAACACAGTGAAATATTGGGCAATTAATTGTTCTATTATGAATGTATTGTGTGTGTTTTAAACGTGACTTTACGCGTGATAACTTTTGAACAGTTTCTCTAGAAAATCACGACACCTGTTCTGCATTAAAGCACTGTAACCTTTCAACTTTCAACCAGTCAATCTGTGACCCTTGATCTTTGTCCTTCACAGGTGATGTGTCTCCTATCAGCATGTCTCCCATCAGCCAATCCCAGTTCATCCCACTGGGAGAAATCCTGTGCCTGGCCATTTCTGCCATGAACTCCGCTCGTAAGACTGTCACACAAGAGACTCTCATTGAACACCTAGCAACATGCTTCCCAGGTAAACTCCTTCAATGAAATCACAGAAGATCAGTGAAGAAAATGCACTCATTAAAAGTCATAATGATCCTAAAATATGCTACAATTAGCTTTTTCCGTCTTATCATCTGTAAGTTTTGCATGCTAAATCTGCTTTATAATGGTTTAATGATTTTAGTTATTTCAGTTTTTGCCGGTAACACAAATAGTAACCATTTATACAGCCATTTGCACGTGATAATAGCCATATCCTGGAACGTACTGGGTAAAGTTTTATAAACAATGATGTGGTCACAGCAGTGATACGGAAAGTTTAACATCTGTTGTTATATGCTGTTTTTCAGAAACACAGCGCAGGATAATAATGTTTTGCTGAAATTAGCGGTTGGATTATGAGGGAAAATGTGTTTGTTTTATATTTTCTCAAAGGATGTGGTTGTAACAAAACAGTTAACAGTACGCACATACGTAGTGAATAAATAGACCTGAAGTCTGATGTAAGCGCTTTTTTTAATGAAATCTTGGTTTTAGTAGTTTTTTTTTAAATATAATAATTAGTTCTGTCCATTAAGAGAAAAAAAATCACAATTAATTGTAATTAATCCCACCTAAAATGTAAAGTTTTAAATATACTATTATATTGCAACAATTAAGCAAAAAAGTTAATCAAAATTGACAAGAATGGGTATTGTTCAAAATGTATGTATAACATGTAGCCTAAGTCTGCTTTTAGTCAATGTTGTCATCAATAGAATTACATGCCTCGTCACTTTTGATGGTGCCCAGACATGATTGTTTGTCACAAGGTGTTAAGTGACTTGTCACACATTCGTGAAGACAATTCGAGTGCACCAAAAAAACTGTTGGTCGTTCAGTACTTCTGTGATTCACCAGCACTCACAATGGACTAGAAATGCCTCTTAAACATTTTTTCCTGCAGTGCAGCATTGTAGTGTCTTTGGAGTGCCTCAAGGAGCCAGCAAAATGGTCATGATGCACTGGATACTGTAGTCACTCAAGGCATGCCATTCCTCCAGCAACAGACTTACATACCACATATAGATTTTAGGACTTTGAATGAAAGGTTTGATCCACTTCAAATATTGACCAGTGTCTATGTTAAATTTTTAAATATTTATCTGTGCCCTATACATAAATACATAAATTGTCATTTTACTGAAATTGAATAAAACTGTCAAACACTAAATTCTAAATGAAATACTAAAAAGCTAAAAAAATGGTTGATTTTTGGATGGTTTGATTAACAGACGTCACAGCAGCTGGGTTATTTGACTGCTATTACTTTAAGAGCTGCCGCTGCTGAATGTGATGTGGATGCATTGCGTATGCTCATAGTTTCATTCACACTTTATTAAGAAATGATGCAGGCTACAGCATCGTATTTGTGTGTGCAATTGAAAAGCATACGCTATGAAGACTCCAATTTACTGACGTTCTCTTGAAGACTTGCGCCTGGTGCTGAGGTGAAGTTGGAGTGCACATCTGAAAAGTCTCTAGTTTGATGTTCTGCGTCTAAATAACCGCAATAATTGTCAAGAAAAAAAGAGACAGAAAGAAGCAGCAGGGAAAATCCTAGCTCCACTCCTTTGTTAACTGATTTAAATATTTTTAATGCTGTTAACTGGAAAAAATTGCATTAAAATGCTAATTTTGACAGCACGAATAATAATAATGCATTATTAACTAAAGTGTAAACTATGCAAATGCACAATTTGAATATAGCTATAGTTAATATAGCTGGTTTCTGACTAGATAGACATTTAAATCAGAGGTGAAATGTGCAAGAAACAAGGAAATAATTGCCATATCCAGATTATTTGTTAATATGACATCACATTATGTGGTTTAATTCAGTATATTGTCTAGCCCAAATCGTATTGGCACTGCCCTAATTGTTTCATTACAAGTCAGGCATGTTTTTTTGTGCCAAACAGATTTGTCAGATTCAGCATCTCAGTAGTGTGATGTTGATTATGTCATGCGAAAGTGAGCTGAAGAGATGGAGCAGATGCTGTGTCATAATGAGCTCTGTGTCCCTTGTGTTGTGAAGCAGTGCAGTTTCTATAGAATCAGTAAAGAAGCCTGAGGTTGCTATAGAGTCATGACCTCATCCTTTCAGCTGACGCCCCGAGCACAAAGCTGTACGTTCACACAACTGGATCATAACCTCTCCATTTGGACGATAATACTAACACCATGAAGGCAGGTCAGAATCTGTGTGTGTCTGTCTGAGTTGGTTTGGTTTCATTCGGTTTTTAAGGTTACCTTGAACTGTTATAAGTCACTTTAGATAAAAGCATCTGCCAAAGTAATACATGTATGCATGCGTTCTAGAGTCTATGGGGATTGTTTTGTTCTGTTAGACAGATAAAAAAGACTCACATGGGGTAAATTGGCTGTACAAATAAAGTATACAGGCATCATTGAAATGTAATATGTTATTCCACAGAGCACATTTTCATATGACTCATGTAGCAGTTCATCTCACTGCAAGTATTGCAGGATAGAAAATCCCCACCCCCCATGAAGTTTCGGTTTTGGCTTAAAAATCCAGTGATGTTTATTTTGGAGAAAGATGCTAAGGATGTTGCATAGATCCTGTCGTGAAAAGAAGTCTTTATTTTGGTGAGGAACATAGCATCATATTATTAATGCTTGGTCCCTCATTTTCCAATTCAGGTCAAAGTCTGTTTGTTTAGAGAATAAATACACCCTTTTTCTGACATCTGAACGTAAAACATTGAGATTGAAAGTTCTGCAGCACAGGCTGTGTATTATTCTGAGTTTTTTTTTCTGTGTAGTCTAAAAGAGAAAAATAATTCATTTTTAAATTTTTGAGGGGTGTATCATTTAACTTAATGAAAGAAAAATGGTCAGTGGTTAGTTAATGGAGATTTTAGGATTAGGCTAGTGTCTTAGGGTGCACTCAGCAACATTCATTGGATACTGTTTTTTTTTTTAACTCTCTGAAGTGTTTCCCAGTATTGGGTTAGAAAGAAGGAACATTTATCTGTGTTGATGCATATTGAGATGGCTTTATTTTTTTTCTGTACCAGTTTAACACAAAAATGCCTGCTGGCTAGTGCTTATTGGAGACCCAGGTCGAAGTCAATACTTTTATTTGTCTTGTTTCATATTTTTGAAAACTTTTATTAATGCTAATAAAAAAGAAGCAACAAATCTGCCCAAACTTGCAAACATGTTGAATAGTGATTTGAATGTAACACATCTTTCAAGAAGATCTTCTCAACTCGACATCTGTAGATCTTTGGAACCAAAGTGAATTCCTGAAGCAAGTGAAAGGCTGTTGTTCTCGATTGGATTAGACAGTCATTTAAGTGTGTGTGCGGGAGAGAGAGAGTGTTTGTAAGGTTGAATTAGGATTGCACCTCATTGACAGGGAAACTAAGCAGCAACTATGATGTAAGTACAGGCAACCCTTCACCGTTTCAGTGTCTACATATAGCAACGCTCTGGTCTACAAATGTAAATGATGAAGCTGAACAAATATAGTGATCATGCTACTCTTTAGTTCCATGTATTGGCACATTGAGGCTTCAATACAGTTTGAAAAGAGCTCAGGAGTGGAAAAAATGCTTACAGACTTTGTGTTTTTCTGTAAAACTTTGACAAAGCAAATGCACTCACCTAAGATATCATCTGAAATATCTCTATTTAAACCATTTATAGAGCAAACAGAGACATATACTGTAGACCCCACCCACCCAGAATACGACGTGGATGTTGAATGGGGTGTTGCCTGCTGCATTTTAACTGCAGGGGTTTTAACTGGGGGTTGCATTGCATCACACTAGGCTGGCGCTTTAAGAACTTCATGATGTAACGGGGAGTAATGCCAACAGAGGAGCAAAGCTGTGAAACCAGTCAACCAGGCAGGGAGGGCAGCCACCACTGTCATGTCTATATGCTGTATTAAATACACGTACATATAGTATAAAACAGGACAGAATGCGAATGTGGGAATTTAATGCACTCAGCTTACAATCAATCAGATATAAACATTTTGATGTGTCATGGATGACATGAAAAGCAGTAAAGGAATCATGCACAGTTAATATTGTTATCAAGGGTGGGTGTTATGATCAAAATCATTTTAATTTTGCGGTAACTACTAGGCTAACAATATATATCGCTATTTAGTTTTCATATTAAACAAATTTCATAATTCTTGTCAACAGTGTCAGTATCACAAAAAAAACTAATATTAGCCTAAATAAGTTTTGCAAAAAAAGCTCACTGAAAACAAGTAAACAATAAAATTAAGAAACTAATTACAAGAAACAGAACCAAAAACTACATATTCTTCACTATATATATATATTCTTATTAAAGGTACGAAAGTGATTTAGTCAAGAGCTTTTTGTTTGATTAACATGAATGTCAAAGAGCAGGAATTTAGATTTCTGTTACTTTAAGAGTTCCTTTTCGCACACGATTGTTTTTCAACAGCTCAAAATCACTTGTTTTTAAACCGCAATCCTTAAAAAATGTATGCAAACAATGAGTTTTAATGACCACGAGCACAGCAACGTCACATGACTGTGTTACCATGATAGAGACGACAGTCGAAAATCTCTACGGTTGATTAAATTCTACTTGATTTAAAAAGTGACATCATGTAGGTTTAAAATTCCATTTTATCATATTGGTCATCTTGTACAAATGCACCTTGTGTACAATCATATTAAGATTGTGATATCAGTGGATATAGCTAATATCAAGATATTTGATTTAGGGCATTGGAACTGATTGTCTTCTGTCTTTTTCTATCCCGTAGGCGTCCCCACTCCAAGCATGGAGATCCTGCGGCACACGCTCAACATGCTGGTCCGAGAGCGGAAGATCTACCCCACCCCGGAGGGTTATTTCATTGTAACCCAACAGACATACTTCATCACGCCTTCCCTCATTAGGACTAACAGCAAGTGGTACCACCTGGACGAGAGGATACCGGAGCGCATGCAGCAGCAGCAGCCATGTACCTCTCCTCACTCTAGTACCATGACACCCTCCACTTCGGGATGTGTTCGGGAAAGACCTCACCACAAGAACCATAGCGACTCCTACAACAACAGTTACCGGGAGGAGATCCCTAGTACGCATACCTCAACCTTACAGAGAAGGTCTAAGGAGCATAAAGAGTCCTCTCCTGTGTCTCCACCCCCTCAGCAGCAGTCATCAGAGAAGAGTAAGAGTTCGCTTAGTTTTCCGTTTAAAACGGAGACGAACAGTAAACACAAAGACGGAAGCAGCAGCAGTGGGGAGAAGCAGTCTAAGAAGTTTGGCCTGAAGCTGTTCAGGCTGAGCTTCAAGAAGGACAAGACAAAACATCTAGCCACGTTTTCAGCCCAGTTCCCACCTGAGGAGTGGCCACTGCGGGATGAGGAGACACCCAGTACTGTTCCTAGAGAGGTGGAGATGGAGATCATTCGTCGGATCAACCCGGATCTCACCGTGGAGAACCTTGCTCGCCACACGGCCGTAATGAAGCGGCTGGAGGAGGAGAAGGCTCAGCGGAACAAAGCCAATTCTTCGGCTCAGCAGAGCGCCCGCAGCAAGAGGAGCCGCAGCCATCGAAAGGCCCAGCAGGGCAAGGCCTCACGTTCCCATTCCAAAACACGTGCATCCAGGGGGGATCCGTCGGAAGGATCCAATCTGGAAATATCCTATGATCGGGATTATAGATTCTACAGCTCCTCATTGGTACGTTCTCCACGTGAAACCATGATGTCCATGGAGCGGAATAGGGGGAAGTATATGGTTCACAGCAACCCCAATATCGTGGAGTCTCATTTTACCACCGCTCCAGAGTGGGATGTTTCTGGGGAACTGGCTAAGCGGCGGACAGAAATGCCATTCCCAGAACCTTCTAGGGCACAGTCGCATTCCAAAGTCCACCGAAGTCATAGTCATACGCAAGAAAGAAAGTCACGTAATGAGAGGTCGGACAAGGCCAAAGAAAGGTCACGTTCCATGGACAACTCCAAGGGACCACTAGGTGGACCATACTTGGGAGGCCCGGAGGACTTTGAGTGCAGTCCCGATGACAGGAGTAGGTACTACACTGATGATGGTACTTTGCGGGCATCTGCGCAGGCGACCCACTATTCCCGCATCATGCTCTCTGCTGCTAGATTACACTCTGATGTTTGTGTGCCTGATGTTGGAAGAGGATCCTCTGAGGATGCTGTGCTTTACCGGACGCTGGAGAAGAGTAAAAGCAGGGATAGTCTTCCTGCTTACAACGACCTGAAGTCTTGCTCTCCCAAAACGCCAGTAGACGACTATTTTCAGTGCACTGCAGCAAATGAAGTCTCTCTCTCTGCCCCACCTTCTCTTGCAAAACCCAGCCATGACTTTACTGATAGTGTCTGGAAGGGGATCTCCTCAGAGCGTCTGACCCCTCATCTTACGCCACCTCACCCTATAGAATATAAAGAGGAGTCAGCAAAGAGACAAAGTAGTATTTCTATAGCGTCCACGAACCAAACCCCCGAGCATCTCCCTAATGGACGATTGTTGCACCAACACAATCCCGACTCAGGTGACTTGGACAAAATGCCAGAGGTTTACAGCCAAGAGACTTTGTTCAAACCTCCAGACTATGTGGAGAGCAGCTTCTCAAGGCCGGGTACGATAGGTAAGTCCCCTCACACCAAGTCGACAGAGGTCCTGGCGACTCAGGAGCATTTTGATAAACCTCTACCACTGACCGTGCCACCATCCTCGGCTCAGGAGCAGGCTTCATGCGCAGAAACCACTTTTGACTATTATAACGTGTCGGATGATGACTCTGAGGAGACTAGTCATAAGAACCGGGTGGAGCAGAAAGTCCTAGAAGAGGGAGGGACAATGCAATGGCTGCTGGAACGTGAGAAAGAGCGGGATTTGCAACGGAAGTTTGAGAAGAACCTTACCTTTCTAAGTCCCAAGGAAGGTGAGAGCAACAACAGCCAAAAATCAGTCCATTCTACCCGATTGGACAGTATGGACTCCAGCAGTGTGACTGTGGACAGTGGATTTAATTCCCCACGGTAAGGCACTCAGGGACACTTTAAGGGTTTGTCTCATTTGTTGCGTTGGCAATAGGGTGTGTACGAAATGAGGGGTATGCTATTCTATGAATAGACATATATTATTATCCTTGTTTTTAACTCAGTGTTAACTCACAGGAACATTTAGGGTTTTATGCTTTTATAGACATGAATTCTGTAGAGCGTTAGTTTAATCCCAATTCATGCAAACCTTACATTTTCTTATTTCAAGCAGTAGTAACCACCCCTGTGAATGACATTAAGGCCAGAAACATACTCTATGCAAGTACAAAAACGCAGATGCCTAGCCAACATGTTGTTGGCACACTGTGCTGTTGTACATACATAACATGTATTCTTGCATTACTGTGGCAGTAATAAACCTCAGTAACCTAAAATGTCTGTGCCATTAAAACCGATGGGTTATTTTTTCAGATAACTAGTTATAAACTAACTTTAACTTGCTTCGCAAGATTGTAAAACTGGCTGTTCTGCAATGACAGCAATTGACTTAAAATATAACTGACCACTATAGTGGCCTTTGCAGAAGTGATGAGAATGCATTTTACACATTGCATTACAAATATGCATTCTGACACATTTAGCAAAGGTTTGCTTAGAGTATGTTGGAGGCTTAATACTACTGTACTATAAATCACGTTTTCAAGAAAATGGGAGAGGCCCTAACATGTGAGAGCTACCGAATACACCTTAATGTAGGTCAACCACTACCAGTTCTACAACTGCAGTCTTTGAAAGGGTTTACACTATTGGTTTTGTCCTTAACAGAATATGTTGTATTGGGTACTCCTTTTGTCATTTTTGTCTAAATGAACGTCATGTTTGTATTGTAAGTGCTGCATTGTTGCATTGTGTGTTCTCATTCAAAATCCATTGGGTTGATTGACATTGTTCTCAAAATAATCACAATATAAAATGGACATGCACATGTCTGTCACTTTATCTATTGAGACATTTTGAGGCCTTACTTTACAGAATGAATTGCTTTGAGCACATGATGCAACTTGTGCAACTTAATGTCCTACCATTATCCTTGTCCTCCCCTTCAACCTGCACCCAGACTCTTTGATTTCGTCTTCCAAATGTCTGAAACCTCTCATACTGCAAACTTCCAGTAGATGTTTTCATGCTCAGACATTGCAGTGCAATAATATTGACTCAGAAAACACTTCAAAGTTGGATGATAAGTCTGTTTTGCAGGCAAACGTCCAACATTAAAAAGGATCAGTATCATCCAAAGTGATAGAAATAAGTTTGTGACATCTAATTGAGGAACTTCTTGAACTGCTGATTGATGAAGTGGATGTTTTCTGACTGTGTTTCTAAAAATGTGATTGGATGAAGAAAAACAAGCACTGTGCTGATACTCAGGTCACCCTGCGAGGCCGAGCGGGTTAGGAGCGCTTCACTACAGTGATGGCGACCTCGCTCAGTGCCAAAAGCCTGATGAGACTTTTCAAACATTTGAGGAACAAAATGTGCCCCCTTGATTTCTTTTGTTTGTTTGTTTTTCTTTAATTGTGTTTTTAGTTTGTTTGTTTTCTCAAATTAAAGTATGTTGTTTTTCATGCAGTGGTTCAGTTGCAGTTTTTACCCTGTGTGTGTGTGTGTGTGTGTGTGTTTTGTGCAATTCCTTCTTGTGTTTTCATTTAAGCTTAAATTGCTTGTTTGCAGGGGTATGTCTAACATCTTCTAAATTCTTATTATGGTTTAATACTTTATATAGATTAAAAAAAAGTTCAAACAATTTTTGTTGGACCTATGATTATTTTTATTTTAAAATACCCAACAGTAGGGGTGGGCGATATACCGGTAGACATTTGGCAACCGTTTGAGGTTTTGGACTTTTGTTTTTATCACAGTTAGAGGCTTATGTGTATTAGTGTTATGTAGTGTTTTTATGCAGAACCTGATTTTTTTCTGAAGTGCAACATCTTTGTTGACCCTGGAACAAGATTGTGATTAACCAATCAGATTTTAAGAACCAGTTTTTGTGAAGTTTAATCTTACAATCAGTGTTTGGTGCTTGTTACATCAGTGTCAGTCACCTATCATTTCCTCTGATTTTATGGATTACTAATGGGTAAGTTCAGGTGTAGGGATATGGTCAAGACTAATTTGTTACAGGGTCAACTAAATATGTTGAACTATAGGAGCACATCTAACTCATCAAAATCAATACGTGTGTGTTTTATACAGTTGATTACACAATGCATGTAGTTTTTATTTTCTTATTTCTGACACCGGTGACAAGAATTTTGAAAATTCTATGGTATCAAACACTGTCATATGATATGGACCTTATTTAAAGCAAAAACAATGATTTAGTGATAAACATTGTTACCATGAAATAATTCCTCATATTGTGAAATGAGATTTTAGTCATATTGCCCACCCTGCACATCTATTCAAAAGGATATTTTTTTAATCAAAAGTATGCTTTACATGGCAATAAAAGCTAATTAATTATTGCAATAACAAACTATCTAGATATATAAAATATACGCAGATGTTTAACATATGTGCTAGTTAGTTTAAGCTTGGCCGTATGTCACCTGAATATATTCCGGTCAAATAATTAGATATTTTCAAATAATTTTTTATATGAAGACCTGCATTAATACAACACTCATATATCATCCATCTTTCATTGAGAAGGTTTGGGCTTTTCAAGAGTAGCATACTCAACATATAAATCCATGCATCACCACCTTTAAACATTTATAGATGTTCTGTCCCTTCAGGTTTGTATTCCTCATTTTATTATAATCTAAAACATAAATTTTCCTCATGTACTGTCCTTTTTTTCTTTTCTGTTGTTCTTATTTCCTTTTTTTTTTTTAGTATCAGATCTTGGCAAAATTATGAATTGCAAAGTGAACCGGCCACAGGATGTTGAATTTGTAATGACAGGAAAAGGAATTAAAAACAGATGCTCAACAAGAATTCCTTAAGTCCAATACAACATTTGTGCAAAAACAAAATAACTTCATGTTTTTTTTTTGACTAATTTGGTCCCTGTAATTTATTATTATTATATATTTTTATAATTTTAAACAGTAGTAACATGCAACTGATTGTAATACATCTTTACAGCACCGCAAGAATTATCCACATTCTTGTGTTCCTGATAAAAAATGAATGCTTCATTTTGAATGCATTATATTTCCACCTTTTTACAATCGACTTCAAATTCTGCATCCTGTTTGCAAATTTGATTCAAATTGATAAGTCTCTTTGGAAATTAAACTGCCTACTCAGTTCAGCTCTGAATGGTGCACGATCCTGATCGGCATTAATAACAAAGACTGTGACCTTGACTAACCCCATCTTTGTTCCTTTTCCAGCACTGCAAAAAATGCTTTTCTAGCCTAGATTTGTTAAAATATCTAGAAATTAGATCAAATTGATTTTCTAGACCAACTTGTTATCAGAAAAAACAAGTGAACGTTGCTTGAAATAATCAAAATAATCTTTTTTTCTGTTTGAAATAAGATTATTTTCTGAAAACAAGACAATATTGTTTACTTCTTGTCTAGAAAATCCTACTTTATTTAAGAATTTCTAGATATTTTGGCTGAAAACAAGACTAAAACCTAAGCTAGAAAAGCATTTTTTTTGCAGCTAGCCTGTTACTAATCAATTTTCCGTTTCTGCTTTCTTCATAACACTTTCATTCTCTTTCCCTCTCTGTCCTTCTGTACTGCTTCAGCACGCGGGAAAGCCTTGCTTCCAACACCTCGAGTAATGTGGAAAATAGCAGGCGGCAGAATATGGCTTTAAGTCCAGGACACATTGGCACCAAAAGACCCCCGCCGCCCTACCAGCCCCCCAGCTTCCGCACCATCCGTGAGCCGCCCGCCAACCGCACGGAGAAACAGGCCTCCATCACCAGCGTGTAGTGATGGGAACGGCCCCAAAGCCCTCTTCACCAGGACTGTTACGATCTTACAGAGCTCGTGTGACGCCTGTTCCTGCTGTTTTCAAATGTAGACATGTTTCAAAAAACACTTCACATCATGTTTCACTGGAGGTATCTTTTACTTTTTTTGATATTTGTAACCAATACCGCTGCAGACCAACAAGTCACTTCAAATTCGCGTCGATCTGCGATCTGTTCGGGATAACATCCTCGATCAGACTCATTTGTAGGTGTCCTTTATAGCTTAATGTATCCACTACGGGTCTTAACTGTCTTCTGATCCAAACGTTGCCTCTGCCTATTCATTCATCGCTGTGTCTGGTGTGTCATTCTGTACGCTCAGGTCCCTCTGAACTCTACTGACTTAGTGTCTCACATTCGCTGGCCCAAATTTAAAGGCCACGATAATCTCCCTGGAAATCCGAACAAGCTCATCTGTTTCTGCTGGAATCGTCCTCCCGCATCCTTGTGTATCGTCCGCCGTCCTGGGATTTCTCTGGGACGTTTATGTAGAATCTAAAACAAAACCTACCACCGTTAATGCATTATTTGTTTATAAAAAAAATACCAATTTAAATATTACTGGTGCTTTCTCATTGAACGGACCGTTATTATTTAAAAAAAAAAAAAAAGAAAAAGCTAAAAAAAAGTTGGAATCCGTTTTCTTTTTTTATTGCTATTATTATTCTCCAGATTCTCTCTTTTAACCAGGTGCTCAACTACTAGACGACACAGAATACACACATTGCTACCTCCACTATTTGTACAGTCGTAGAGGGAGACATGAGAAGAGACGTCCACCCCCACCTTAGGCCAGCTATATTAGACAAACCACTATCAGCTTGCAAACTGTGAATGTACTGCTAGTGCTTTTCAATCACATCTCCATCATCAAGCGTTAGTAACCTACTGTTCTCATACTAATAGAGCCGAATCTCATTGTAACAGAGAAGAGACTTGTGTAGAGTTTGGTATCATATAGGACCCATATAGAGTGGATAATTTAGAATTCATATCTCTGATATGTCCTGCCATGCTCAATTAATTATTGTTATTATGATTATTGTTATGATAACAATTTTTTTTTCTTTGTCCCGAGTTCTTTTAGTGCACAAATTCATTTAGGACAATATTTCACTGATTCTTGAGATGTGGGGCAAAACTTATTTTATTTAATTTTTTCAAAAAGTTACTTTTTGATGCATTGGTTTACAAATATTTTAAGCTGCATTGTTTTAATACTTTTAGGCCCAGTTTTACAAACGGGGATTAGCTTAAGACAGGACTAGGCATTAGTTAAATTAAGATATTTAAGCAACTTTTACAAAAACGCCTAATATAAGAAAATATTACAGGTGTGCATCTTAACACAGAACATGTTAGAGCAAGATATTTTCATCTGAGACAGCTTAAATATGCAGTTTAGTCCGGGACTAGTTTAAGCCTGGGGGTTAAAGTATTAAAACAAAATATATA
>JAUMHP010000065.1:6834225-6845383 GCA_032361065.1 Enteromius trimaculatus
AAAAAACACGTGAACAAAAAATGTTATTACGCAATAGTATATATACACTTTTTTTAAACTGTTTTCTCATCAATTACATTATATACAATTTTGCCCAGAACATTACAGTGAAATATATTAATGCATGCTTATGGTATATTTTTCCAGTGAGACAGCTCCCAGGTGTATTTGTTTTACCTGCATGGCAAAAGCATTGAGGGCAGCGGAGACCGGACCGTTCTCAGCCAGCCAAGCAGCAATCTCTACAAGACAATACCAATCAAGACAGTTACAGTTCTACTACAACAACAACAAAAAACTTTAAATAAGTCCTGTTCTTTTAAAATTTAATAAAATATAAATATGACATTAAGGCATAAAACTGCATTAACCACTGATAATAATTTAAAAAATATGTTTTTTGAACAGCATATAATCTTATCACAATAATCTCGTGACAAAGAGACTTGAACAATGATTCTAAAAATGTAGCTTTGCATTAAAGGAATAAATAGCGTCTAAATATATTCAAAGACAGAAAATTGTTATTTTAAATTGTAATAATATTTTGCATTTTTACTGTAAATGCAGACTTGGTGTATTTCCATTTAAAACACTGGATTTTCTGTAATTATCAGTGGCATATTAACACTTAAGTAAGATTAGCTTATAGCTCATATTTCTCTCAAAATGTATAAATATTTGATATTTTTAATTTCCTCTAGTGCAGGTATTTCCATCGGTGCTGTTTTAAGGTGTTTTTAATTTAATAGAGTTTATTGACACATCTCTAGTTCCTCATCTCTCTCCCACTCACCGTTTTCATTGTCAGGGAGCTCAACAGAGCTGTTAATGTAGGCGGCCACCTTCCCTGAAGAGAAATCACAGCTCTGCTTGTGTCCTATGTAGCTGTAGTCCGTTTCTGTCTCAAGACCTCCTTTATAGGTAAAAGAATGAAGCATATTTATATGGGACATGTTTATTCTTACAGATGAAAAATAGGTAGTTGGACCCTTCTTGGGAATGTTATTTCTTACCAAGCTTCTCAATGGCTTCGTAAGCGTTAGACGGCAGTCCACCTCCACATGCTTGGTCCAGTTTATCACAGTCCACTAATTCTGAGATGCAAAGAAATGAAGGTAACTTTTCAATGAATGTCTTTTCATTCGTTCTGGATATTTTGGTGAATAGAAGGTTTAAAAGTAGCAGCATTGCACTTTTAATTATTTTTGTATGAATAAAAGTTAAAAAAAACCTTACCGCCCCGAAGTTTTGAATAATAGTGTAGTACAGGGGTGCCCAACCCTGCAGCTGGCGATCGACTGTCCTGCAAAGTTTAGCTCTAACTCTAATCAAACACGCATGCCTTTCATTTTCAAACGATCTCAAAAAACCTAATTAGTTGCTTCAGGTGTGTTTGAATAGTGTTGGAGCTGAACTTTGCAGGACAGTCGATTGCCAGGAGCAGGGTTGGCCACCCCTGGTGTAGCATATATTTACCCTGCTCTGAGAGAGAAAGAAGCTGTCCGGTTTTCTTGAACCACTGTCCTTCAATGTTTCCAGTCACGGAAAATGCCCAACAGGAGCCACACATGCCCTGCAACAGACACTCAAGATGTTCAATTAATTATAATGAGACATGCTCATCTGAAGTTAAATTCTGCAGACGTATTCAGACTGATATTACATTGATTCACACTTTATTAATCTAATGTGTGCCATCATACCTGATTCTTCACAGGACTGACCGCCCCGTTCTCCCTCCAGTCCCAGCTGTCAGGAGCAGCCCTACTAGCAGGAATCGCTGGCTTCATCTGCTTCTTCAGGCTCCACTGACTCAGCATTGGGTTCAGGTACATCATTCTGAACTCATCCTCTAAACACACAGAGGTTGGGATTAGCTGCATTAAAATGATATTATACTAAAAATATACTAGATACATATTTGATTGGTCTCAAGTGTTACATATTTTATTATACATGTAGTAATAACTAGCCCATAATCAACGGAAATCAGCCAATCCATAAACATACCTGTGAGGTCACTGAACTTGGTGACCCCGTACTCAGCTGACCCTTGTTCCAGAGACTGTAGAGTTTGTGCCGTTTTCATATTCTCTTGGAAAATGCGTAGACGCTTCTCTGCCTCTGTGGAGTTTAATAGATCAGTGCTTAAAGAAGGGATTTTTAATGTGTATGTACATTACAAACAGCCATAAACTGACATACTAGTGTAATGTATATTTACATGATGGTATCTATGTGACAGGTAATATATATATAAATATATATGTATGCGTATACAGTTGCACAACTGATTATTATACATTTCTAATGTAACTGAGAAATTACACTGTAAAATGTTGAATAAAGTGCAAGAGTGAATCATGCCCTGTGTTTTACCTTCTTGGGAGCTGTATGTTCGATTGTATGTGATCATAAAGTTTTTAAACTCAGTCAAAAGCTCCACCGTTTCCTGACAACAGCAACAACAACAAAATTAAATCATAAAAAGGCATGACGAAAAGCTCGCAAATATTTAACCCTGTAAAACCTGCCATTTGAAAATGGTTTGAATTAAGAATGTATTTGAAATGGAATGTTTATTGAAGATTTTAGACAAAATATTTGACAAAATCTTGAAATCTGCGTGTGTATTTTTTTGTTGAGTATTATATTTGTATATCATGTACTTCATATCTCATATAATATAATTCCTTAAGGAGGAAAGAAAATGTTCTTATAAGCCTCAACTAGTGTTATATTTGAAACTCATATTGTACCATGATTTTAAAGTACATTTAAGTTGCTTCAGTCTAATAAATGTTCATCTTGTTAACAATATAAAGGTTATTCTTACATTTACTTTATAAAAATAAGTTAAGATTTCACAGCAAAAAGACACATGAACCACAGCCTGAAGGGGGGCATTATTAGAAATATACTAAAAGGTCTTTTATCTTTATAATAATGATCAGACAGCTAGCAAGTAGTAGATTGTGCAAAATAGGTTTTTCAGCAAGGTTGTAGGTGTTATAGGGTTAATAACAAATATTCAAAATGATGTTTTAGGTGTATGCTGGACATTTATCCATACCTTCATGGGTTTGCCACGAGTTAAAGGTACGGCTGCAACCTTTTTGAGCTCCTTGGAAACTAAGGCATGAACAATATCAAGGTAACTACACATGCATATGATCAAAATCACTTCATATCCTGTCCTAAAACATTACAATGAGCATGCATGTCTCTGTGTTTTACATCACAGCAGTATATCAAGTGATAAAGATGATTTGGACTACATGAGGCTGACAGATCTGCCATCTGTCCCAGGCTACTGACCTGCAGGCTGGCATTTCTGTTTAAGTAGGGTGGATTTATTTTGCCAAGGAATGTCCCAAACCTCAAACAAACAAACCTCCGTCTGTGGAGAGACAGAAAGGGGCGATTAGGAGAGAGAATGTGCATTGTAAATTTACAAGAACTGCATTTCTTTGCAGCAAACGGGCAAGTTTTTAAACAAAACAATTCAGAACAAAAACATGGGGTTATCGTACTGGATTTGAATCGTTTTGTAAAAGAAATCAAAATGCAATCATGCTAATGAAGGACAAAATTAAATTTCGCCCTAAATGGGTTGTATGCTGTGTATTGACTGTTGCAGAATGTAGTGCAATTTGCCATTACAGGACACAGAGTAGTGATGAATAATATGGCTTAAGGATTAGTGTTTGCTCACCTTCTGTTTGTGAGGCTCTGGGAAAAAATCACAGGTGTCCACACCGCTCAGCTTAAGGGATTTCTTACACTGAGTGCTTCCAATCTCTGCCATAATACTGTACCGAACACCTTTTACCAGCTGTGGAAGACACAGAACAGAAACACTAAAGACTAAAGTGTTTATTTTCAATGGAGGTATAATTATGGTTAACTAATATAAATAAATGTAAAATGTTTGTTACATATTTCAATGAAGATTGACGATTAATAGATAAAGATTTAGAGAAACCCAAAAAAAAAAAAATCATATAAATACACAAATGTGTTATATTACAAACTGCAAGAATGTGTGGTATTTATAACACAACAGTAGGCTTTTTAACAGCTTTTAAATCGTGTTTGATTGCAGATTGTTTACTTGTCTCTTTATAATATAAAAAACATTTGTATATGCTCAAAAGTGCGCAGCTTTCCTCTGACCTACAGTAATGAACAAATGCGCAAAATGCGCGCAGTGTGGTGCTGCTTGAATCAGCTCAGCATTGTTATGTATTTGAGGCCTCTGTGCTTGTTTACGTCAAATCACATGAATGCGGCAAAAATAGCTCCTTATAATAAAATTATTGTCCGATGTCAGAATCATGTACATCAAATAAGTCACGTCATAGATACTACATAAACAATAATATATATATATATGGGTTTGTACCCGTTAATGACAGGTTTTAGACATTTTAACGGATTCATTTATTTATGATTCTAACGTTACCTGTTTGCTGGCCGATAGGATTTTGCTAACACGGCGTATATGCATCGCGTTGGAGCCCATATTATATCGTTCCTCTGCAAATTTGACTGCTTTCATAACCCCCGGGTCTGACTCCGACAGACGGACCGGGGATCCCGGTGCTCCGATAACCGGGTGATCCGGGCCATCTTCTGAAGCCAGAACCAGCCCGACTAGGACGCAGCAGGCGATGACGGGGTAACCGCGGTTAAAGTACATGTCGAGCTTTCGGAACAGAAAGCACCGACGTAAGATAAGGACAGGTCTTTGTTTTTATATGGGTTAGCTCGCAGTGTTTTGTTGCTCCACACAGCACAGCGTCGGTCTGCGATATGCCCCGCACAAAGATGGCCGACTGAAAGCCGCAGTGATGCCCCGCACAAAGATGGACGACTAATACCCTTCTGTGTGTGGGGGTGATATATTTTAGTTTAAAAACGGATATAACAATAATAATAATTATACAGACAATTCTCAACCATAATTGATTTCAAGAGAAAACTTTGATTTCTTTTAAAATGAATGGCCATTAGGAAAAATGTAAATTTAGCAAAATTAGAAAAAATGTATAGTTATATTGTTGATCTTATATCGCTAGTTTAAACCTCTTCTAAAACATCAGTGCCGCTAGATGGTGTAAAATCTCTCTAGATCAAATAAAGTCTTTCCTGCCCTCTGCTGGCCGCTGGGTGTACTTTAATGTTTCTCTTACTGTTTCTTCTGTTCCGGTTGTCACGTGAGTTTCAGCAACGAAAGCATTTGGAAAGGAGCTTTAAATGTAATATTCGCATAAATGAAATGGTTGTTCGTTGTTTAGATGTGAAGAATTATACTAAACAAATGTAACTGCAGTAGGCCATAAATCTGATAGCTGTGTTAGTGAATAATACAATCACGAGTGTGTCATAAATGGACTGTCAGCCTCGAGGAAGAGGAAGAGGAAGAGGAGGGCGAGGAAACCGGAATGAAGAGGTTGGAGAAACCATGATTGATTAGTATTCTTACAAATGTAACCTACTATTTATACTATATTATACAATCATTTACCATGGTAATCACACTTTTACCATAATTAGTTCTTATTTAAACTTTTTTTTTTAGTCATTTTATATGTGCATAAAATCAAGATTTTAGATTAAAATGTATGGTCACAAAGTCCTGAAGTGTGAAAAGTAGTATTTTGCATAACTACCCATTTACTGTGGTACATTTTTGAAAGCCTCTATGCATTGTTTTGTGCTGAATTGTGTTATATTTCTATTTTGCATCTTTCAGAGCAGAGATGTGCGTCTATCTAAATCTCTGTCTTATGCATTACGCCATGGTGCCAGTAAGATGGGTCTGCAGATGAACTCGGGTGAGAGATGATATTCATGAAGTGTATGATTGATGATAAGGATTGTGCACCCACATGAGAACACCCACCCTGTCTGCTTGTAAAGTTATGTTGGTATTTTGTGTCATTTCTTGTGACCGGAGGATGATTGTTGTTGGTGTTGTCGGACCAGAAAACAAATGATTCATTCATAAGTTACAATTCCTTGGGTTCAGTTATTTTTAATCATCCCTGTTGTCTGCCTGTAATTATGTGACCTTGTCCACAGATGGTTTTGTGTTTGTGGAAGAACTTCTCGCTCATCAGCAGTTCCGCTCGTTTTCACTGGAGGATGTGAAGCGCGTGGTGGCCACCAACGACAAACAGCGATTCAAGCTTTGCAACCACTCTGAGGACGGTCGTCTTCAGATACGAGCCAATCAGGGCCACTCGGTGCAGGTCAGTTTGGATTGGAGTTCCTAAAAGACTCAAATAGATTAAAAAATGGGAGCATTTGCTTGACACAAGTTTACATATACTTTGATAAATATTGGCACATTATGGCCCGGTTTCACAGACGGGCCTTAGCTAACGCCAAGACAAGGTCTTAGTTAAATTAAGCATTTTCTTTTAAGGCATTTTCATAAAAGCTTCTTAAATACCTTAATGTGTGCATCTTGAGACAGAACAATGACACTGACATATTTTAAGATATATCAGAGCAAGATATTAGACCGCTCAAACATGCATTTTATTTTTGTGGCTTAAGCCTTGAATGTATCTCATTCAGGTTACAGATCTGGAGCTGAGAGCAGTAGCACTTGAAGATCCAGACTATCCAAGAGAAGCTGTCCATGGCTCCTATATGAAACACTGGCCCGCAATACGCAGTCAGGGCATCAGTAGAATGAACAGAACTCACATACACCTGGCACCTGGGCTTCCTGGAGAGAGCGGAGTCATCAGTGGTGAGTGACTTTTAGATTAGAATGATTTATAGAGGTGTTTAATGATTTTTAAATGTAATTCAACGTCTAACGTGATTATATACAGTGGTAAATGGCCTAATTCCTGTTTTTAGGAATGAGACAGAATTGTGATTTGGCTGTGTATATTGATGTTGCGAAAGCTATGTCAGGTATTAAGAAAACATTATTAAAACCAATTTAAAGTTTAACAGGTGCAACAATGTTAGAGCTGAAGCTGTAATGATCCCTCTCGCCTCTGGTTGGTGGTTAGATGGGATTCAGTTCTACTGGTCGGAGAACGGCGTACTCCTGACCACTGGAGATGCTGCTGGGATGTTAGCACCGTGCTATTTCTCTCGAGCACAAAGACTGAAACCCTCACGTGAGTCACTTTCACAGCAAGTTGTACTGATAAAAAAAAGATTTGTGTTTTTCCCTATATAGTGTTATTATTTAATATTATAAAATATTCCTTTGTATGAATTTGATATTGTACAGTGCAGATTGCTAAACCTGGATGTTAAGAAATCATTAAGCAATTATGCTTGTTGTTTTTTTGTTTTTGTTTTTCAGCTTGTGAAATTGAACTACATTAGATGTTGAAGAGGATCTCCTTCTGATCTCAAAATGAAAAGCGGATAACTTTTGAAAGCATTGAAATAGAATATATGCCTCTAAAAAAACTGCAAGGCCGCATTATTTATTAACAGAGTTTATTATACTCCGACTTCAAAAAATAGAATAGATAACACTTACAGATTACTTTGAGAAGGGTTCATGGAAAGGTCAATTTTTTTTGAGTGTGCCTTTAACCTCATATAAAACTGCTGTGTAGTTGGACAGTATAAGCAAATATCCTTTGTTAGATTAAGTCATGATGTTATCCAGGAAATAACTAATGCAGCAGTGGCAATGCAGTATTAGATTTAATGCATTGAAAAACAATTTTTACTATGCATTTTTTTTTCTTCAGTTGATCTCCAAACAAGGACAAAATCTGAATTTCCTGCGCTACATATGTTATTGAGTCAATGGCATATTTACAAGGTTACGTGGTGTTTTGTATACAAATTGTCAAGTGACCTCCTAAGCCTGTTTTATTTTTGGGGCAGTTTCTGCCCACTGCATATTTGTCAAAAAATAGAATATCTAAATACACTGAGCTCAAGATAGAAATGTGTCATGTTTCTGCAAGGGGATTTCTGCAAGCATATTTATGCACTGTGCTAGATAACAGTTTGCTAGAGACAAATAACACATCAGTTTTTTGTTGTTGTTGTTTTTTTGGGTTTTTTTGTTTTTTTGTGCAATTAATCCTGTTTCTGTTCTGTAAAAGCACACAATCTTTCAGTCAAAGGTATTAAATGTCAGGTGACTTCATGAGAATGCAAGTCTGTAGCTTTAACTCATGGTCATTCAGAATTCTGTTTTGACTGTCCATGAGCTGATCAAAGACCTATTTTTGGTATTGTCAAGCTGCTGTGCTTTTGGATTTCTGTCTGTAGTGTGGTGCGAACACTAAATCCCTGCATCGCAGACGTGCTCAGCATTCTTTCCCCATAAGACGATGGACTAGTTTGTAACCCCATTAAACAAAGGTTGATGCACTGAACAAAGGGCAATAAAAAGTGGAAAGAAGATAGCTCATGAAGTGGTCGTTAGATTTTTCATGATTTTTTTGTATTTAAAAAATGTATATAATTTAAAATTGTCAGTATTTTCAAACTTAAATAATCACTTTCCCAAACGTATGTTCATAAAAGAAAAAAAGCTCTTTAGGATGAATTACCATTTATAGACTTAAGGTATAAAGAACAGTTCATGAGCTGGATGTTGGATCTAATATGATTGTTCAGTTGATGTGAACTTTGTAAAACTAACATTTTGTGTACTCTATCGTCTCTAGGCAGCCTCTCAAAGCAAAGTTTCCCTTGATAGAAGAGGTCTAAAATTAGTAAGCCCCTATGACTCTCTTGGCCTAGTGTGTCAGATTCCATTCACAGACTCTGTCTATCCTGTCGCAGCACCTGCTCTCAGCTGTAACACCCTATTAAGCTTGGCAGAGACATGCACCTATGTCCAAGCATGATTAAAAAAGCTTCAGGTCAGGTTCATCTTGTCCTTTTTTTGTGCATGGTTGTGTCTCTTTTTTTAAAAAGTGGTGTCAATTAATGTTTGAAATAGCCAGGCTCTGTGAGCTCAGACAGGGCTAACGGTACAGGAGTCGTAGCATTTTTTTGGGACTTAGCTTGAGGGGCTGGACATATCTGTGCACTGAGTGGCCTGTTTCGATGAAGGGTCAGTTTGGCACTCACAGGGAACCTGGACCCCCCAGTTGGAGCCTCATTCACAGCTCATGGCACAGTGCATAACTGTCCCCTGTGAATGTTCTCTGAAGGGGTTGTTTCATTCAAACTGGCCACATGGAAAACAGCAGAAAAAGGCAAGTATTGTATCTGACGACTGTTATGTAAACTTTGATATCTGCATGTGTCTTGTAACACGTATCACACTGACAAAGTTACTGTATATATTTTTGCATCAGCAAGTTGGCATTGAGTTATATCTATGAGTAGTCATAAGAATAATTCTGTAATGTTATAAGCAATACTGTTTACTGTTACTATTATTATTATCATTTTCCAAAAGCAAACCATAAACTGTGTTTTATTTAGAAGAGACACGTTTGTTTCAAGTAGCTATATTTCTGATTCACTTTCAGAAACTTTGCATAAAGCTTAGATTTTTTTTTCTATAGAAATATAACTATTATAAATTTAATCATGAAAATTAATAAGTTTTCATGATTGTTTCTTTTAAAGTTTCAGGTCTGAAAGCATTCAACAACTGATGACCAGATCATGCATTTATAAAAAGCTGAAGTGAGACAACTCAATGTCTGTGGTATCTGAAGTGAAGAAATGGAACACTGGGTTCTAGAGGGTGATACTTACACGTTTCTTCGCAGTACTCCACACACTTTCAACCTGCAGACTCGTGAAGGGCCAAATCGTGTGGAGATCTTTGACATCACTTCAATCCCCAGTCATCATAATGCCATATCTGAAACAACCTGCCTGTGTGACATTTTTGGGGATGATGGTGAGTCTCCATCACTTTCCAGTAGCCCCGCATCTGCCACATTTATCAGGAGGGAAGTGGAGCAGTCTTTTCAAGTAGATGATGCCAATGACTCTTTAGGATCTTATCACACTGCCAATGGATCTGACTTAAGCGACAATGCTGAAGTTGCATACAACACACCCTCTCCAGAAAATACACCGGATTTCTCCACATCCGAGACCAGGGAATCACATTCACCACCCGCATCCGATTCCAAAAATGGACTTAACCAACTAGACTGCATGCCACCTGCATCCAAATGCAATAGTAATGATCTTTCACATACAGATAACTGGGAAGAACCCCAAGTGTCAGTAATCACTGCCCCAGTGAATGAAATGGGAATCACAAATGCATCTGAACCACAGTATGTAAATTCAACACCAGCTACAACCCTGATTATTTCAGAAAAGGAACCTTCTAAGCCTACATCCTGCTCTTCAGAAGAGAAAGAACCTGCTATTTTTGAGCAAGAAGGAATTATTACAACACCTCAACATACTAGTACAAGCCCAGTTTTAGATAAACAAATATATGAATCAAACTGTGAATCTTTGGCAGTATCTTTATTTGAACAAAAGGATGTGATGTCTCCAGAGGACAAAGAGAGTATGATCTATTGTAGTCCACGAGATCATAACATTATCTTTGCACAAGGGACAATGAACAGTGGCTCTGCATCAGAACTATCAAACCCTTCTCCAACAGATTGCATCTTTATACAGGAAATGTCTACTTCACTTTCAAACAGAGATATTAACTTTCTACCCATACCCAGTCTCATGTCAGAACCCAGATTAACCTGTTCCTCCCCTGTAAGCAGGGAAACTACCTCCACACCTGCATCCACAGGTAGATCTTCACTTGAGCTGCTGACTCCAGTCTTGGAGGACACGTATGATGCTACTTTATCTGTATCTACACTGCCTAACAGTGAGAATGTGGAAATAGATTCTCTAAGCGTGTCTGACATTTCTACTGAAACAAGAGGACTGGTATATTCATCCATAAATGGAAGAGAAAGACTGGAATCACCTGAGATCAATGAAACCTGCTCCTCTCCTGATCACCTAGCACTTGCTCACTCACAAGAACCAGTGCTGATTTACTCCCCTGTAGGTTACACCATCAGCCCATCACCTACATATGAGAAAATATCTTCTTCAGTCGAACCTGAAGACCGCCCATACTCCCCTGTATCACCTGAGATCAATGAAACCTGCCATTCTCTTGATCAATCAACACCTGCTCAATCACAGGAACAAG
>JAUMHP010000065.1:6845483-6864458 GCA_032361065.1 Enteromius trimaculatus
TTACACCATCAGCCCATCACCTACAATTGAGAGAATAGTTTCTTCGACTGAACCTGAAGACTCACCGTCCTCCCCTGTATCACCTGAGATCAATGAAACCTGCCATTCTCTTGATCAATCAACACCTGCTCAATCACAGGAACAAGTAATGATTCACTCCCCTGTAGGTTACACCATCAGCCCATCACCTACAATTGAGAGAATAGTTTCTTCGACTGAACCTGAAGACTCACCGTCCTCCCCTGCATCACCTGAGATCAATGAAACAGGTACTTCTCTTCATCACTCAGCATCTGCTTGCTCACCAGAACAAGTAAGGATTAATTCCCCTGTAGGTTACACCATCAGCCCATCACCTACAAATGAGAAAATAGTTTCTTCAACTGATCCTGATGACTCACCATCCTTTCCTTTAGTCACAAGGATTGAATACACGGATATTTGCTCTTCTCCTGATTACTCAGAACCAGTAATCATTCACCCGTCTCCATGCTACAACATTAGTCCATCATCTACAAATGAGAGAGAGGTTTATTCAACTGAACCTGATGACTCAGCATCTTGTGGTCACAGTGATATGCACTCATCTTCTGATCACTCCATTTCAGCTCACTCACCAGAACCTGAAATAATTCACTCACCAATAGGGTATACCATCAGCCCATCACCTACAAACAAGATAATGTTTCTTTCAGGGGAAGCTAATGACCTTTCATCCTCTCCTGCAATCACAGGAACTGATTACACAGCAACACCAACATGCAGTAGAGATTCCACGCCTGCGTTAAGGAGCATTACCTCCACTCCAAACAGCAGAGAAAATTACCTTACACCAGAGACCAATTCCCCAGCCCCTACACTGGAATTGAGATCAGTTACCTGCTCACCTGAAATCAAAACAATATCATATAGTGTTCTGCCACAAAATACAAAATCCCCAGGCATCACATATAATGTTACACCAATTGAAGATTTAGCACAATACCCTGCAGAAGAAACAAATGTCTGTGACAACTATTCTGAAACTTCTAGCTATCTTTCTGAAAAAGACACTTCTGTCTTACCTAGCTCAAGAATATTTTTGCCAACACCAGAGAGCAGATCAAAGCCCTCATCACCAGCATCAGACCATACCAAACACACAGCATTATCCTCTGATCTCCAGCCTGAGCCTTCCATCACTCTCGAAAAGGGTTTATCCATAAACTGTGAGGGAGTTAATCATCCAATAACTAACCCAATAGACAATTTTGATTGTTTTGATGACAATGCTGTCACAAAGACCCTCAAAAGCCTTGCATTTGTCTCAGATGAATGTAATGGCAGTGGACCACCAGTTCAGACACTGCAAGATTCAACCTCTAAAACCTCAGTTTCTGGATTACCCACAATAAAAATTGAGAAAAGTCAAGAAATTGTCACTGACAACACAACTGAATTAACATTCAGTGGAACACCAACCTCCCTGCATCCATGGGATGCATCTCTGCTGAAGCCAGTGGCATCTGTAGAGAACAAACATTGCCATGTTGAGGTTTTTGATAGAAACAATGAAACAGAAACGGTAAAGAATGATTTCCCAAGCAGTGACAAGAGGCTTAGTCATGGGTCTGTAGCATTAAGAGAAAGCCCAGGGGTTATCAGTAGAGACAGTGGTGGTGAATTTGACAGGCAGCAATGCAGGGAAAGAGAGAAGAGTGGAAAGAAGGAGGGAGAGGGGGAGGAGACTATGGGAGAGACTAGTTACAGAGGAGAACAGGTTGAGCTGTCATTCAGTGCCAGGAATAGAAAAGGGCCTGCAGGCCACAGCCCAGCTCTCTCAAGTCGAGACCCAAAGTCGGGAATTCCAGCTTGCTGTTATTTTGAGTCGCACCCAACAACTTTGCAGCAACAGAGTCAGCTCAGAGCTCAGGGCTCACAACAAGAGAACAAGGTTGGCGCCAGGAGGCTCCAGTCAGCTGCCCAGGGTAAATACAGCAGTGCAGGCTTTCTTCCTCCTAAATGTACTGGTGAGACCTCCAGCATGGGAAGTGAATTTGATGAAGCAGACAATGAAGTAAAGTGGTTTACAGATCTGGCCTTCAGAAGCCTATCTAGTCCTCAGGTGGATTATTTGGATGTGTACAATTCAAGCCACAGGTCCTCTACAAATGTTTCACAGCCTTCGACTATAGACAGCCCTGGCGCTGTTGCATGGATGACCTACGCAGATTTACGTGGCTCAGCATTACATGAAAATGATGGTTCGTCTTTTTTACCCTGTGATGGCCTGGACCCAAACAAACGCTTAGAATTGGGGAGTTTTGAGTGTGTGGATGTTGCATTAGAGAGCAAGGAACAGTCCAGTAGAGGAAAGAGGACAGTACCTAAAAGGCAGATCCAGCTGTTAAGGCGGAACACAGATGAATTAAAAAATAAAGGAAACAATGAAAATATTTTGAATTCACCCTTCACATATAGACGCTCAAAAGACTCACTTGTTCGTCAACACAGCACACCAGCTTTTGTGCAAGAGGATGTCTCCAAGGAGGTGCCAGATTCACCACAAAATGAAAGGAAAAAGACCTTGCAGAAGTCTGTGTCTTTAGATGATGGCTCCCCTAGGACACAAATGGCATCTTGCATCCTCAAGAGTGTATTGTCAAAGAAAATGCAGGATGTGCAAAAAGAGACAGCAAAATGTACAGAGCCAATTCCATCTCGAGATAAAAGCGAACATCCTGATGCCAGCCCTAGCTCTTTGGATAGTGTACCAGGTACCATGGAAAAACATAGTCTTAGCTCTAGCCAGCATTCTGAATGTACTCTTTCATCTGAATCTTTTGCTGTTGAAGAGGAGAGAATTTCACATCATCAGCCTAAGAAGTTTGCTCCAAAAGTTCCTCCAAAGCCATTCTTAAGACCTGCGTTTTTTAACAACGGGGAAGCTAGGGTAGCTGGCAACATTGCAAGAGAAGAAACAAAGCCTATAGTGGCCCCTCCACAAGCTGATGACAAAATACAAAACAACAAGAGTGATAGGAAAGAGGGAGGAGGTAGCAACCTCAAAGAGAAGCACAATAGTGACTCAGCAAATGCCAATATCAGTAACACAAGTCCTGTTGTTGCTACACCAGCAGTAAGCATGCAGAACAGAATGACAACCCGAGACATAAAAAAACGCCAGATGACACCGGAAAACCAGGAACAACTGACTGGAAAGAGTGTATTTATGTCGAAAACACCAGAGATAACTTTAAAACCTTCTTCTATCAAAGGAAAAAAGACATCTTCTCTCAAAGTATCTTTATCCCCTGACTTGGAACAGTCCAGAGAAATATCTGAATCTCAGACAATGGAGAAATTTGCAGAAGATATAAGCACCAAATCTACTAAAGTCACAGAGACAGAAAATGACGATGACAGCAACAAAAAATCTGTTATACATAGAGTTAGGGATGTGAGGAAGTTGGTGAAAAACACATACAGCCTATCTTTCAAAGCCTCAAATTTAACCTCTACTGCAGAAGAGACAATGATTCAAGGGACAAGAGAGAAGCCGCCGCAAACTCCCCCAGCATTGCACATTGAATGTAAAGCCATCAGTTGGAAGGACAAACAAACATCGGGCAATAAAGCAATCCACTGTCAGGATGAAAAAGAGCCTGTTGACATATCAAAAATATCACAACCATGGGTGTGCACAGAGACAAAAAGAGATACTGACATCACTGAAATAACATCCAAAGGCTCTTCACCAAAGGCTGAGTCCAAACAAAAAGCACCATATTCTCACTCTACAGCCACAGATGGGTTGCCTGAATCGGAAAGTATCAATAAGAGATCTTACATTCACTGTGATCAGAGTTCTAAAATGCCCCCTAGACCCCCAAGTAAGGAGCGAGAAGTTTCTGCGTTGGTGGTTCTACCGGATTGCACATCCAAGACCAAGACCGTTTCCCCTACAACCCTTGACTCTTCTCAGACGGAAGCAGCAAGCAGCAGCCACTCTGTATCCATGCTACTGAAAGAAAAAGGGATGCAGGCTGACATTGGAGTGTGTGATGTTCTTACTGATGGTGCAAGTGCTACGGCTAAACATGTCAACAGGCTTGAGGTTCCTGTGCAGGCTTGTTTATCAGAAAGCACTTTATGTGAAGCACAAGTAAAAGCAGATAATGCATCTTTGCCTTGCAATCCAACAGCTGTCAACGATTCACCAAGAACATCTCAAACAAGTGAGAGTTCAAAGGAAACACTGACAGAAGAACCTTTAACAAAGGAACATGAAAAAAAGAAAACTGCCATCATAACTACGACACAAATTCCAACCTATTTAGCAACATCTGGCAAGTCAGAGGTGAGGTCTTTTTCAAGCAGTACAAAAAATAATGCTACGCCAGTGAATGCATCAAAAGAGATTGAGTTACCTATACAAGTGAGGTCAATATCCACTGATAGACTAAAGCCATTTGTACCACCAAAACCCAGCTATAAACAGTCATTTGCAGAAATTAAATCAGTGTCCAGTGACCCATCAAAAGCAGATACTCAAGGATCATCTGTTATTAAACAGCAAACAATGTCAAGTAGTGAATCAAAGAAAAATGAAACGCCATCAACAGTGACTCACAGGGATCAACCAAACGAGACTTCACCAAGAAGACTGGCTGTATCCGCAGTGTCAAGCTGCAAACCACCATCCATCCCAGTCACAACAACTCCAAGTGTTGTGCAAAAATCCACCACAAAGACACTGGCCAGTCTGAATCAATCTTCTGCTTTCTTGCAAACAACCAGCACTGGCCAGCAGCAGACCCCATCATTCAGTCAAAATCAGTCAATGCTAGATAGCTCATTTGCTTCTAGCTCAGCAGGACCACAAGCCCTTAACCACACACCATCTCTGACAAGAGCATCATCTAATAATCGTTTTCACACAGATGACTATCTTTTCTATGCTTCAGATGATCCTCCCAGCTATGATGAGCGAGAGAGTTTCAGTCCGCTCCGGCTCTCAGACTTACCTCCACATAGGTCATGCAGGTATCATCCAACAACTAAGCAATCTTCTTGCTCCTGCACATCAAGTTCTCATTCACATCAAGGGCATCCCAACAACAGTCCACAGGAACGGGTACCAGCAGCCTCTCGGTCTCCAGGCGAAGTCCTTACCTGTCCCGGAGCTCCTCCACAAGCTCAAGTTCGTCCTCATCAGTGCAGACCAGATGGTCTACCAGCCTCCAATACCACAATACCTCATGCTTCAGCTATGATTCAGCCTCTACACAACCCACGAGCTTGCCATGTTTCAAACTCACAATCCTTTGGTGATGAACATCCCCCAGCTTCTGGGTTAATGAATGCAGATAGACGCCCAGCCAATCACCCTTCACCTCAGGCAACAGGTCCTGCTTCCTATCATGAATATTCTCATTCAGCTAACATGTCTACTCTGGATCACAGGCCTCAGTTGTTTAATCCCCAAGATTTGCCACCATCTTTTGGCCATGATTACGCAAATGAAGGTCCAGGTGGAGCTGGTGTATTGTATCCAGAAAATGCAGGTGGGCTTAGCTGTGGCCAAGGTCCTCGCCGTGTCCTTCTTGATCCTGAGACTGGCAAATACTTCTACATTGAGGTACCAATGCAACCACTCAGAAAAATGCTGTTTGATCCTGAATTGGGCCAGTATGTGGAAGTTCTCATACCACAGCAGGCAATGTCCCATTCAGCGCTATATCCATCAGCTGCACCGCCTTACTCCTCTTTGCACAGTCCTGGGTTGTATGCACCACAGTACTTGCCTTATGCGGTGCCATCCTACCCAGCAATCTCAGGAAGTGCCCCGCAAGTTCGCCATCCAGAGCCACCTCCTGTGCCCACCACACTTCACCAGACGTCCTTAAGGTATGGAAGCCCTGCAAGCCAGATGCCAAAAAATGAACCAAAAGGCCATTCATCGCTGGATCAAAGCTACCTAGAGAGCATGTATTACATCCCCACTGGGATGAATGCAAGCCCAAATGCAACTCCTTCAGACTGCTACCACAAGCCATCAAGCATGCCTCCTTCAGGGGGACGAAGAGCATGAAACAGCAGTGTATGCATGTCTGTTTACATTTGAAATCTATTGTAGTTGGCAGCATTTTTAATTTAAGTGGGATATAAAATGTGAAATGTCTAGTCAAAAGTTATAGCTACTCAGTTACAAGACTAAGAATGAAACTTTATTTCCTGCTCATTTCATTTATACATTTACTGTGAAAGACCCAACACATCTTTGCTTTCTTTTTTACTGACATTTGACATATATTGGTTGTCATTGTCTGATATAATTTCAGTGTATCATTTGGATAAGTCCTTAACTTTCCTTGTATAGTCCAGACTTGGTAGGCCTTATCTTGCAATAGCTGTCAGGGTTTAATAAACAGTTTCTTCTTAACACCCTTAATAGTTATGAGAATTATTATATGTGTAGCGTTTCCACTTCTAGGTGACATTATTTATCAGATACATAATGTAATTGCTTTGTGCAACACCTTTGTTATGAACTGGGACATGCAAGTAGATGCTGTACATGGGTAAATGAAAAGAATGTGGATAAGCAAGATCCTTCAGTTCACGAGTATTAAAATTGCAGACATCCTTTCTATTTTCAGAAGATAGCCATTTCCTATTTTTTACACATAGATGCACCCCATTAAAGATACTTGTCTTCAAAATCCAAGTCTAAGTGTTTTTTCTTCATTAAATTTTAACTGCAACGTACAACTTATTTTAGAAAGTACTTCTGGATTTACTGCTATAACAATATGATCACAATGCTAAATATTTATATCTTATTTGGTCACATTTCGTGTAACATAAAAAACTCATGTAAAAGAAGAGTTTCCATTTTGGTAAATCACATGGCATTCAGTTTGGGAGAACCACATTTGTTAGCCACAAGATAATAGAAAATGACCTACTTCAAGTTTAGGGACACTGCTGGGCTGTCGTTTTATCTCAGGAGGACACCTAGTGGACAACATTTAACATCCTGTCTAATTCTTTCTTTTAAGGATGTGAATCAGTATGATGTGTATTTTTGTAAGAGAAAGAAACAAATACTGGTCTAATGCTATAACCATTCTAATAACAAGTCATAATTCAAGTAGATCCATCGGTAAATAGATAACATGGCCATTTTTTATGCATTTCCATCAGCGCTGGGATAAATACAAGCTAAATAACTCTTGTTCTGACTGGGGTGAACTATTCTGGGTGTGTTTTTTTTATTATATTTGGGTGTTCAACATGGCTGATGTGACATAATGGACCACCATGGCCTTAGCTGTGACGTTTTGTGGAAATGTTTCCACTTCTTCAAGCAAACAGTCTTCTCCCTACTCCCAAATTGCAGCCGCACCCATAAATGACTGAATTTGATTTCCTGACCTGTCTGATCATACTTTAAGAAAGGCTGATGGAAGTGTCTGTGTGGGCAGACAGCGTTGTGGGGGACAGAGCCTTGACTGTTTGTGGGGTGTTTGACTGAAAACACAAAGATATTCAAGTCTGCCCATGACTTCATTCAGGATCCTCTGAGCAGACAGACAAGGGGAGTTCAGTGGAAATTAAAACAAGAATGTCTTAGGGCAAGGACTGATCTTTACATAAATGTATCCTTATGTGCTGTTCCATGATGACAGAGAACTTATAGACGCAATTACTGAAATTTCACATCATGTAAGGGCTAAACTCGAACAGCTGGCCATTCAGCATCTTTCTAAATGTTTTTGTGCGATAATGACTGTATATTAACGTCAGGCAAAATTCTGAATTGAATTGAAATCTATTACTGCTTTCCAAATTGAAATTCAGCTAAATTTGCTAGAGCTTCAAACTGACAGCAGAAGGTCTGGGTGCCTTGGCCACTTTGAATGGACCAGTCAAGAGGCCATAGAACCCAAGCGACAGGTAAAGGAACCAATCACTTTTTTCAAGAGTCTAGGTTTGAGTTTCACATACTTTCAAAAAAGGAAGCAATTAGTTTAACAATAGCTTTCTTATTCGTGAGGGGGACTGGCTCAATGGAATCTATGTTTCCAGGCAGACAGTTAAAAACCTGATAAACACGTCACCCAGAAATCCTGTAAAACTCAACCAATCCGACAACCTAGAAACTCCTGAAGCATTTCTAATTTTGTGTGCCGTAAGGCTGAAACTACTGTTGATCTGTAATGTATATAAAACCTTATCAATTTTAAGGTAAAACTTTGTAATGCAATAATTCCTTCATCAAAACCATTCTAGTTATATTTGTTTAATTTTTGTTATTTAGTGCAGTCATTTGACATCTATTATATAAGAAGATGGGCATGAAATATTAACTTACTCATTGTTAGTGGTTATAAAATATTTGATTAAAATACTGAGGTTGACAATTTTTTTTATCACCATGTGTAAACTTTACTAGCAATTTCTAAATGAAAATTGTTTAAAAGTAATTTTTTTACTGTATAATAAATGGCTTAAATCTTAGTAGGAAATCATTATACCACTTCATAAATATAAAAATTAATGTTATCAAACTCTAATTTAAGAGACAAATCCCTCCCCCAGGTGAACCCCTAATCTTTAACCCTTATAACAGCTGTCCCTTTCAGCATGGCACGTTGCAGCAGGCAGAGGTGTCCTTTATATTTTTGTAGCAGTAGTTGATTTGCAATTTTCCCCAGACAAAATAACCATAAGGAAGCAGCACCTTAGAGAACTTCCGCTGTCCTTGTGAGGTGAGTAAATGCTATTGCTACATAATAGCTTATTACTCACATGCTCATAAACAGAGCAGAAATGTTGACTTTGTCTTGTACCCCGTCCTGCGTTGAAGGACAGACCATATATGGACGCATTCCGGTGATGACATCAGCAAGAAGCGCAGGCATGAATGAACGTGCCTGCAGGATGAATGAACTCCAGGTACACGCAGAATGATGGATCGGGTACACAGGTCAGATTAGGAAACGTACTTCCGCTGCCCTTGCGGTGGAGTCTTGTCACCAGACACATAGCAACAAGTGAACCAAACAATGCTTCCGTCTGCAGGCCGATCCCCGACAGAGGGCAGAGAATAAGGTGTTTGCTGAGGTACCAGCAGGTGGTGCAGTCACACCCACAAACATACACAACAGAGAAGAAGCTTCACCTGCTTGTATTTCACTAAAGACATATTTTATTGCATCAGGCATTTTTAAAATGCCTGTTTGCAGACTAAAGTTTCTTTGTGAAGTCAGTTCCTATACGTTAATATAATCTTTTCTTTTTTCTTTTTTCTTTTTTTTTTGAATAAATGGCAAGTTTTTATTTCTTTGTTTTGTTCATTTAATACAAATACAACTATATCTACGATATGTATCTTCAAATACATGAAGCATATGTAAAATAAAGTTAAATAAAATAATTAATTGGTAAATACCAAAAAAAAAAAAAACATAACTTAAAGCTCTGACTTATTTACTTCTAACTGATTTTTTTCCCATTCCTGGAGAACAAACGGAGCATATTTTGAATGTTACTTGATGATGTAATCCCTTAAGCACTTCTTTCGGTATGTCTTCTCCACAAGACACTAGACTCTCAATGAGGTCTTAAACTTTAAGGATGGAAAGAATTTGCAGTGAGATGTCGCCCCCAGAGAGCCTCTGTGTGCGCTGAAAGAATAAAACTACTAAACGATCAACAATTACTGGACAAAGGTTAAGGTTACTGTATGTGTGTTATGGCAACATGATAGGGAGAGGCAAATATTTCAATTCCCTTTTAAAACCCACATAAAATGAAAAGAAACCGACTTGTGAAGCAGGAGGCTTTAATCATTCAGTGTTTGTAACATTCACATGTGAAAAGTGAAACCATGTTTCCAGTGACACGGTTCAGACGAGGGGATTCCCCTTTCCCGGCACGTCTGAGGGATCAAATCTGGATCTCACATTATTGGATTTTGTTATATATTAAATGAAAACACAAGGGCACTTCAGTTCCACAAAGACTGCAGAACAGCAGACTGGAGACAAAAAATAACAGTGTGTCACATTGATGGTGACTTGTGTGTAAAAATATGTCTCCTTTTTACTTCTGGATCAGTGTATCCAAAATACTGACTTCATCTATGATATCACCCTTTCTCAAGAACCCTGATGTGTCATGGTTGTATGTTTTACAAATGAGGGTGTCTGAATTTTTAGTATGTATTTTGTTTTAAAGACTGATCACAAGCAGATGTAAGTAAGCATATGCTTCACAATTGCTGTATTTGTGATTTTTTTTTTTTTTTTTGCCTTAGGGTGACAGATTTCACCACTAGTTATTCATAGAGACGCCCACGGTTAGTTTCTACTACAAAACCATATCAGTAGGGAGCCGATAATCTCGGAAAGCATGACGGACCCGTTTCATTTTGGTATCTCTTCCTACCTCCTGCAATAATAATCTGCTTATTGTTGATGCACACTCCCTCACTTTGATGTCAGGATGGTATTTGATCTACAAGCCCCAAGGAACGCTGTGGAAGGCTTCGAGATTCTGTGGTGACACCATAAAACAACACAAAGGCATCTGAGACATTTAAAGTCAAATGCTTGAGATGAAAGTGTAGGTGGTGGCATATGCTGCATGTGACTAATTATTCACGACATCTTATTTTGAGGACGCATTCAGGTGAGACAGAGTGATAAGGAAAGTGATCGATAAGTAATCTTGTGACGTTTAATAGTAAACTGAAATAAACAATGTAGGCTGTGCTCTTGGAGTCATCACACAACACTGAGAATTCCTGTGACATGACAGCATTTACAGTGAGATCAACTTACGTGGAACACTAGTTATTGACTGGGAAATTGTTTCTGTTTCTACTCTTTGTCTTTCATTTTTTCCCTCTCTCCTTATCATGTGTACACAAATGCTGATAAATCACTTCTTTATCACTTCTTTATTCTCAAACACTTTCTAATTTCCGCACGTATTGCCCTGCTTACTCAGTTAGTCAGTATGACGCCATTAGTGATGAAAGTCCAAGTGCTGTCTTAAACAATCACAGAATTAATTACATTTATAACCAGACCGGAGATGTGTTAAACCAGCCACGCCACATTAATCACACCACATAAACTGATGCATCCTGATTTGCCTCTGCTGTGAAATTAAATGTTTTTTTATTCACATTTTTGAGATTCACTTAAGTCCTACACTGTAAATTATAATGTTTACAGAAAATTACTGTAAAATGCTACAGTAAAAAACATGCCATATACAGTACAGTTTATTGGAACCTCTTAATTATTGTCCTGATGTGGGGATTTTTGATTAAAGGAATTAGGTCTTTGTCAGATCATGGCTGGACAATGTCATGTTGTTAGTCACCCTGTTGAATTTCCGGGTTAGAATTTCTTTACCATTTTTTTAATGGAAGATCAACAATGCAGATTTATTTTTACAGCTGTCTTTGCTCATATTTACAGAGGGTGCCAATATTAGTGAAGGGCACTGTATGGTGAAAAGTGGTTAAATTTAAATGTCTTTTGCCATATACGGTAAAATAAAAATACTGTAAATGTTTCAAGATTGCATTATATGTAAAGTTACTGTAAAACACTATCACTATGAATTACCATGTAATTTATGGTGAAAAATAGCACAAGGACATTTCCAGAAGTTCCTGTGTGACACATATAATTATATTTAAATAGTTTTGTTTCTGATTCTTTTTATTATGAGTAATTGCGTTACTCATAACTCAGAGGTGTTACATATTCGGTTACTTAGTTAAAGTTGATTGTATTATTTTAGCGTCATGTATGTTACCCAGATGGTGTATTGTGTTTATGACATCTGTACAAGAATATTTGTATATGTTTTATGGACAGACAACTTTTGATAATCTCATTGAGTGACTTTCTGCTGTGTCATCTATATTATGGTGGTTATCAATACATTTTAAGATACAAAACAGTATATATATTTTTTTTACAATGATTCTATGAGAGCAGGGAAGTCCACACCACGGATAGTGACACAGAGGAACGATATCATTGGAATCACTTTAAAAAGTTTTTTTCAAACTGGCAATTGATAAAAACATTGACAGCCAATCAGAATCCACCAATGCGTTGCACTCTTACAATAAACAGAACCATTGGCGTGAATGCTAATAGTTACCGTTATAGTTATCGTTATAGTTATAGTTCCTATCATAGTTTGCTCACCCTCATACCATTGCAAATCTGTATGATTTCTCTAGAGATATTTTTAATAACGTTGGTGTAAAAAACAAAACATATAAATATATATATATATATATAATAACAGTGAAATTGTGATTTTTAAAGTCTCCTCAATTGTGTTTTTTTTTTTTCCCCTATGGGTTGATTGTTTACCCAAAACACCTTTCCATAACTCCTGCATCAGTTTCCTGTGGTCAGTGTTGTGTACAAGCTGCCTGCCCCCTGACGAAACCCCTTCCTTCTTCCTTCTGAGAATTCTCAAGAGCGGGCAAACCAACAACGTGAGTCAGTGCTTCAATCAGCACAATGCGGCTAAAACAGTCTGCGAGCAACAACCTTCCAACATCATATTTAGCTCTCACTCACTGTCCTCTTACGCAAAACACGCGACCACATCGTTTTTGTTTCCAGCAGGATTTGAGTCTAGGCTTTGGCAGTTGGCCACAGAGCCTGCGAGTGTTTATGCGGCTTGTATATCGAGCGCATGACGGCTGGCTAATGCTATTCCAGCCATGATAATAAGGAGGGAGCGGGTTATATTTATCAAGTGGGGGAGTGTCCATCACTACAGCAGAGCTTAGAGCAGGTTGTGGCCACAGAGGGGTACATATGGGGCTCATAGCAAGTCTTAGTGCTTGTGTTTTTTCACACCAGACATTATTCCAGTAATAACTGTCTGAGGTTTACAAGTCTAATTATTTTAAGTCTTTGATTGTTCATGAGTGTTTACAGTAAATTCTCATATGTGGGTTTATATATATGTGTGTGAGTGGTGGCAGATTTAAGCTATGCAGGATGTGTGTGTTATTTAGGCCCTTACTTTGCTAATTGGCTGGTGGTGCAGCCATTTGCTAAGATAAATGTTTAAGTAATTTTTTTTCCTCATTATGTACACACAGCACCCCATATTGACAGAAAAACAGAATTGTTGACATTTTGCAGATTTATTAAAAAAGAAAAACTGAAATATCACATGGTCCTAAGTATTCAGACCCTTTGCTATATGACACTTATATATTTAACTGCTGTCCATTTCTTCTGATCATCCTGGTTCTACACCTTCATTTGAGTCCAGCTGTGTTTGATTATACTGATTGGACTTGATTAGGAAAGTCACACGCCTGTCTATATAAGACCTTACAGCTCACAATGCATGTCAGGACAAATGAGAATCATGAGGTCAAAGGAACTGCCTGAAGAGCACAAAGACAGAATTGTGGCAAGGCAGTTACCACCATGGTTACAAAAAGTGGCCCGACGGAAGCCTCTCCTCAGTGCAAGACACATGAAAGCATGCATGGAGTTTGCTAAAAAACACCTGAAGGACTCCAAGATGGTGGGAAACAAGATTCTCTGGTCTGACGAGACAAGATAGAACTTTTTGGCCTTAATTCTAAGCGGTATGTGTGGAGAAAAATAGGCACTGCTCATCATCTGTCCAATATAGTCCCAACAGTGAAGCATGGACCATGTTTTTCTATTTTATTAAATCAGCAAAAATGTCAATTCTGTGTCTTTCTGTCGATAAGGGGTGCTGTGTGTACATTAATGAGGCAAAAAAAGAACTTAAATTATCTTAGCAAATGGCTGCAATATAACAAAGAGTGAAAAATCTAAGGGGGTCTGAATACTTTCCGTACCCACTGTGTATATATGTTTCGCCAGTCATTTACCCTCATGTTGTTCTAAAGCTATATGATTTTGTTTAATCTATGGGACACAAAAGAGGCTATTCTGAAGAATATTGGTAACCAAACTATTTTGGTTCCCATTGTTTTCCTTTATATGTTACCAAACAGTGTTTTCACCAAAAAGTTTTCAACTGTTTCTCAAGGTGCACACTTTTTCATCAGCAGTTCTAATTAGTTTTTCTTAGAATTCTCCTAAATGCAAGATATAAACTCAGAATTGTGAGATAAAAAGTCACAATACCTTTTTATTTTTTTGTTTTCTAAATTGCAAGTAAACTCAGAGTTGAAATAGTATTTCTCATTTTTGAGTTTTTGTTTCTTAGAATTGAAAAAAAAAAAAAAAATTAATTTTAAATGTCTTTGCTGACATTCTTCAAAATGCCTTTTTTGAGTTCTACAGAAAAGTAGTCGTTCATGCTTTAAAATGGGATGAAGGTGACAAACGATGACTTTAAGTACACAATAAATGTGTTTTCTAAATTATTAGCCTTTAATACTGACCTATTATGTGCATTATGTCATTGTTCATTGCATTTAACACATTTTAAAATGAAACAGATGTTTAGCTCTGCATGTAAAAAAAACCCAATAAACTAACTTTATGTTACTATACATGACCTGATGTGTTTGTATTGGCTTTCACAATGGTATTAATGGTTATAATAATGATAGCTCATCCATTCTCCTCATTCACATGGCAGGAGAAGCCCCTGCCCAGACTCGGCTTGTCTAGCATGCCTCCATCTTTCAGGCGCATGAAACCATGTCAGTTGTTTGTCAAACACTCCTTTAATTAATAATTTGCTTTAGGTTGTGTAACCATTCTATTCCTGGTCCTAATGCAGGTGGTCAGAGAAGTGGATCGACGAGTTAATCAAGATGGCTGAACAAAATACCTGTTTGACATCTGTTTTGCATTTATCACACTATTCATGGCCTACTTTTGCTTAACTCTGCAATAAATAAAGATAATGCAATGTAACAGTATGTTAGCATTTATGATGTTGTGCAGCAACATAAAATAACATTAAATAATAAACTACTCACCCATTGTTTAGGAAAAGACATCTTTTGGGTTTGATCCAAGTTCCAAATGCAGTGACAAACAGCACTTTTCAATCAGTGATTTTAACTGAAACCAGATCATTTAAGCAGATCATAGCTACTTTTTGTGGTTTGGGTTCCATTCTGTGCAGATTAATTAGCATTTGGATAGAAATTTAGACAATTAAGTTTGTAATCACCATAATTAACCCACTTACCGTAACCATTTTCAACCTGGTCTCATAAAAATACGTACCTCTGTGCACAATTTTTTGGGCAACTTAATTTTTACGTGCCTTACTACACATTTCTCTGCAGTTTCAAAGAGAAATGTCCACTGAGTGGCGCTAAGACAAAGATTCAATGCGTGAACCCTAGCAAGTTTTTATTGCGTTAATATAGGTCTATACTGTCTTACACCAAATCCAACCGTAATCCTACCCAATAGTGTAAAACGCAAATCTGATATAAAAAGGCATGAAATCGTGTCATTTCAGCTTCCTTTTATGCAGATTTGAGCTGTATATAAACCATAGTTACACAGGATTCAACCAGAGATCCTCGGCTCTCAAATAAATCGCTGTACTCTGTGAACTACTGAACAAACCTACAGATAGACATGAAGCCGATATGTGTGATGCTAATGTTCAAAAGCATCAGTTTTCAAATCTCCCAGCATACTGAAATTGTTTTGAAGTCAGATGATATTCTTCAAGTAATTATACGAAAAATGTGCTTTATTTATCCAAACTCTGTAATTTATCTAGTGTTCTAGTGTTCATTTTCTTTTGGAAACTGCAGTGATATGTATTGGTACGTATTTTGTGTCTCGCTAAAAAGTGCACCAAGGTACGTTTATGCCAAGAGACAAGGTAAACCATTTTCTAATTTATGGGTATCCTTGAAATAACTGTATTTACTGTATAGAGCTGCATTTTGGTTGCAGGTGGTTCTTTTTTAAAAACATCAAAATTGTAAAATTCATAATGCATTAGTAGGATATCAGAGTAACCAATATTATAATTAAAGTCAGATACAGCATATATCAAATTTATGAGCCATCAGTCCGCAGTGAAACCAGATTTAGACAGTAACCGGAACACTTCTTAGGAAACTAGACTTTGCTAGAGCCAGTGCGTTGAAATTTGGTGACACTACGGTAATCTTTTTATGCTTAGATTCATTTGTAAAGCTTACTGTGATCTATTTCTGTCATTTCAGCACACAACAGTTCTTCCCTTTATCATAATTGAGATGAGAACAACACACCATCGATATCCCAGCAGGACCTGTGGACTCTTCGCGGTGTGCATGTTTGCTGTGGGATATGTCGTATGGTAAATGTCTCTTTTCAGCGCAGTCATTTTTAATATCACACTGGGCTCATTTACAAAGGACTCCCTGTAGGTGTTATGATCAGCATTGTTCTAACACAGTGTCAATCAAAAGAAAGATTCCATCTGGTCATCTGATCTTCCTGACCTACGAATCGTTCCCTGATGTATTTCTGCATGGTAATTAATTTGCTTGAATTCTGGCACGTTCCACAAATAGGGTAAACTCTGGGCTCCCATTACATTTTAAAAGCATTAGAGGCACAAATCCCATGTAAACTATCACCTAACGTGAAACGATCCCAGCAAAAGGCATCTGGATCCCTGCTTAAAAGAGAGACTTTAGGCTAAACCTGTGACCTTGTAGGACATTGTAGTTTAAACTAGCAGCAACAAAAATAATCATATTAGTTATTATTAAATATACAGTGTTAAAATAATTAGTTAAGGATAAGAAGAATTCATTATAAAATATTGTTAATAATAATATAAGCTAAAAAATACAAATAAATAAGTAAAATAAAAAAACAGGACTTTTTAACTATTTAGATACTGTTACATCATGTTCTGGTATAGTTAAAAAAAAAAAAAAAAAAGAAAACTATAAATGTATTAATATTTATATATAAATATAAATAATAACATAATATATAATAATATATAAAATATAATATATAAAAATAAATATAAATATATATTTTATTCATAATTTAATAGTTTATTTATTCATGTATTTTATATTAGTTGATGCTGTAATAAATATGATAATTAATAGATAATTAAGAATGAATAAAATAAATATTCATAATTTCTATTAATAATCATCTTTATTTTAAAATGAATAAAAATGTGTTATTCTGTTGCAGAGTTGTAGTTTAAAAACAACTACATAAATAATAATTATAAAAATACACATATTGTAAATGGGAATAATAATAATTGTTCATAATAATTTTTTAGAAAATAAAAAAATATATATACAAAAAGGGGTTTTCAAACTATCCAATTAGTCTCAAACTGGCAACAACACTGGAAAACAGCAAACCTCATAAAAGAAATAGAAAATAAAATGGCTCGTATAACATTTAGTTTGACCACCCGAGGTTGACAAGCACAGCTATTTTAAGAGTTCAGAGCCCTGTTTTGTACACAATAGACTGTTGTACACGGTGGGCAGTTGTGGCCTAATGGATAGGGCGTTGGAGTCCCAGGTCTGGCATTGATTGTAGGTGAATAACCAGCGCTCTCCCTACCTTCAAAACCATGACTGAGGTGACAGCACTGTCTGTGCACTTGGATGGGTTAAACGCAGAGAGCATATGTGGTCAGTATGGGAAACCATAACTTGCCACACGTCATGTCCTTTCCTTCATGGAAAGTGTCTTTGTCTCAATTTCAGTGCCCCAGAAACCTTTGGAAAATAATCATCCGAGGATTTATTTAGTCTTGCATTTAACAGATTAATTGGCAATATGAAGAAAGTCCTCGGAGCCAAACTAAACTAGTCTGACAGCATGGAGGAGGCCTCTGTCAAAATCACCTCAAGTATAAGATTATCAGCACACACCTCTCTGTCTTATTTCCCTTCCCTAAATTAAGCTGATTAGGCATTGCATTTTATTTAGTCAGGGAATAAGACTTGCCTGCAGTTGTTAAATCCATAGGCAGCTTTACATGAGGATTACCTTTCAGAGACAGCTTTTATACACACCATTTCACAGGACACTCGCGAGGCTGAGAAAACAAGCCATTTGAAAAGTAGGTAGATGGGCCTTCTTTAATATTCATCAAATATTAAAGCTAAGGTTATGAGTGCGGGAGTAGATTAAACAGGCACAATCCATTACATAAACGGGCTGTCAGACCGTAGATTATAACCATGTGACTGCATTAAAATTGCTCCAGCAAAAAAGAATTTAAGCAGCGCTGCATAGTAACAAAAAGAGCAGTGTCTAGCATTCACAGACATGAATGGTAGACACATTGACTTCTGCAGCCTTTCAAGTGCTGGATTTAGCAGACAGAAGGACAAACACATTAGACAGAGGTAACAGATTTTCTCTGTCTCTCTCTCTCGTAGGATGTGCTGGGTGCATAGTATGACGGGGGTGTGGGTTTATCCCTTGCTGGAGCACATCGGGCCTATGGCCAGAACTCTCTTCTTCATCTGCCTCACGGCTCTGATCAGCGTCTACTACGTCTTGGGAGAAATCCTGAACAACTACATCTGGGATTCCTCAAAGAGTAAGTTAAAGGCATGGTTAGGCCAAAAATGAAGGGTCTGTCATCATTTACTCCCACTCGTTACATTCCGAGCCTTTATGAATTTCTTTCTTCTGTGGGACACAATAGAAGGTATTTCGAAGAATTTAGGTGACTCTTGT
The DNA here is from genome assembly GCA_032361065.1 of Enteromius trimaculatus. Lineage (NCBI taxonomy): Eukaryota > Metazoa > Chordata > Actinopteri > Cypriniformes > Cyprinidae > Enteromius > Enteromius trimaculatus. The sequence goes on from JAUMHP010000065.1 coordinate 6,864,179, forward strand.
GCAGAGAAAACACTATGGAAGTCGATGGGACCCAAAACTGCTTAGCAAGATTTCTCATAATATCTTCGTAAAGAAATAGTTCACCAAACAACGTAAATTCTGTCACCCTCATGTTAGACTTAATGCTGAGAACAGACAAAACCCCATAAAAGCAGTTCATATAACTGCAATATACACTGATCAAAAAAAATAAAGGGATCACTTTAAACAACACAATGTAACTCCAAGTCAATCACACTTCTGTGAAATCAAACTGCCCACTTAGGAAGCAACACTGATT
>JAUMHP010000065.1:6864558-6879280 GCA_032361065.1 Enteromius trimaculatus
AAAGCAAGTATTCATGTCAATGAAAGTGTCAGTGTCGTCAAAATGAAAAGTCCTGACACCATTGTTTATGAACAAGAGTCAAATGGCTTTGTCATGTTTTCATTATGACAGTTTACTCTGTACATTTTTTCAAATGCAAAAAAGTCAGATTTTGGTGACACTTCCTGAAAATGCTCAAGACAGCAGTATATACTGTTTGCACAGCCATTTGAAAACTACAGTAAAGTTAGACATTACTGTATATAGTGAGGGTTGCCGTGATTTTGCCAAGTAGGACATGATCCTAGATCAACATTACTGTCCAAAAATATAAACTTATCCCAATCCTTACCCTTAAACCTACCCCTACCCAAAATTTATACAAGGATGTTGATCCAGGAACATCTTGTACTTGGTGAAATCACGCTCACCATGTAGTGAGGTATCTGAGTACAAGACACTGAATATGTATGTTTCACATTTTTACTGCATATGCTCTTTGCAATTCAAATGCACTATATTCAAAGCATTGTGCAAACGATTCAATTTAGAAAAAATATTTAAACTGTTTTTTCAAATTGACCTGACAGATTTTGACAACTAGTTAAACTGTATAAAAACTGTATAAAATGAGCCAAGCAATGAAATGAGGAGTATTAGTTTTATTCACAAGTTTAGTTAATTTTGACTAACATGACATAAGCAAGTGATAATGTTATAAAACAGCAGAGAGTTGTATGAAAGCAACTGATGCATGTCCAAAAGCATTTGTAATTGTTGGAAAGAATGAGAAACTGCTACTATGATGTGCACAAATTACTAATTGTTTTGAGAAATGCATTAACTGTTGTGCTAATGTAAGTACTGTTGTGAGAAATGCACCAAAGCAACTGAGAAAAACTGTAAATATATTTGCTGAAAAGAAGTATGAAATATGAAGACTCATATTTGACTTAAATATATCCTATAATGTATTTTCAGAGGGGTGGGGGGGGGGGGCTATTTAGATAGAAAACAACTAAAACCAGTGGACTGATATAAACATGAACTCTTTGTTAACAAAAAAAAACAGCAGCTTTCAGCTATAAGCAAAAAGCAAACATGAAAACTGCGTTGGAGTCTTCAATCTTACGCAGCATCTCATGCTAGAAACAGCATTATAAAAACATGGCACTCAAGTTAAAAAAAGTTTAAACCTGCTATTTCTTTCCCATTCCACTGCCATCTTGCGTTCTGCTCGGTTCATCGAGCGCCGTCTCACGTGAGCGCTTTATCTTGTGTATCATTATACGGTCACATCTTTATTTTCTCTTAACTCTTCTTGTCCGCATGATGTCAGCGTGTTTGGTTCATTTCTAACATTTTTATGTAAAACCGCAGATCTCCAATTTAAAAAAAAAAAAACGAATGTGGCACTAAATTCAAAGCTGTAATCACTCATTTAGCAACGTGTAACAAAGTAATCTTCCGTTTCTTCTTCACAGTTCAAAGGTCAAGCGAATCTCCACGTCTTTGAGGACTGGTGTGGCTCCTCAGTCGCTCAGCTCAGGAAGAACCTGCATTTTCCTCTCTACCCTCACGTGAGTATCACAATCTTCTTTTATTTAGTGGCGGATCATAATTTGAGAAGGCGATAGCACTCGGTTTGACCTCATGACTACGTTCTCCAGAAATGATCTCGTGCTTTAATGGAAGAAATCCCAAACGTCCAGGTTTACATGAAGGTTTCAGACGCTGGGTCTGTTTGTTATTTTCTTGAGAGTGTGTGCATGTCTGTGCTTCTCCGTGTCTTTCAAAACTCCCACAGACCAGATCTCACGTTCATGTATTCTCGGGTGATGTAGAGATGAAATTGGTTTGTCTATTGTCCTGGAGCGGCTATAACTCAGACTCCCGTCTCTCGAGACGTGTGTGCTCTGCTCACATAAACATCAGGAGCTTGTCGGAAAAAATAGTGGAAGGTGATACCCTGCTTATATACTGAGAATTATACGTTATTAGGTTTTTCGAGATTATTAATAGCAAATCTACTGCGGTTTTACTGATGCGCTGTGCAATGAGATATTAAAAATGAATCTTTAATTCAAATCTTGAAACAGTTTGTACTCTTTTTGATTGGCCCCGTGGCCGGTTTTTACTGCAGGAAGCTTTAAAGAGGACAATTTGTTTTTAGATGAGCGAGTGAATTATTAATAACAAACCCATTAATTATTGAAAATCTGTTTAGCTTGTATGATTTATGAGATACTGGTATGATGGAGTTGAGCTAAATGGAAGTTCTTGGGACGGTAAACTTTAGCAGGGATATTTGAGCGAGTTGTTTGGGTTTGAAGGCAGCTGTCGTGCTGATATGAGAAAAAACATAATTGAGTTTTAGAGTAATGTGACAGTGCTGTGTTTGGTTAGATAGGCCTTTTAAAACACAAGCCCACGTCTTTCACTACAGCGGCCGTAAATTTGCATGGGGAGCCCACTGGAGCGTAACTGAAGCGGTTGAAAGTAAATATTAGCAGAAAGCCGAGTAAACAAGCAGCTATGGGGATCGTTGGAGGAATGTGCTCTTTAGAGGAACTTGTCAGTGTGTTACGCTCAGATGGGAAATCCATTTCTCCACCGTGGAAGAAGAACTTTTTAGATTTCGTTTAATGGAATTCAGACTAAACATGCACGTAGTTTACAGTGTGTATGTGTGTTTAAAATTAGCATTTGCTTCATCCAGCACTCAGGGTCCACATTTTATCCGATCCAATTCTCTTTAAAAAATAATGCTCCTCCTTGCTATACCAACTCATTTTTACTGATATTAGCAAGCTGTAAATTAGGTTACATGGCTGAGAAGCGATTACAGTATGAGCCGTTCAACCTAACCTCCAGTTTTATAAGAAGTAAAAATGAAACCTAGTCAATAAATAAATAAAATAATCGTGTAGTTGTTAAATTATTTCATATTTATTATTATTATATTTCATATTATTATTAGTTCATTATTTATTTTGGTATCACTGTGGAAATAATTTATTATGATGTATAATTAATTTATTATTATTAATATTTCATAAATTTAATTTTTACTTATTATTTAATTACTTATTTATTTTAGCATCACCATGGAAATAATAATTTATTAATTTTTTTTTTTTTTTGTATAATTTATAACAATATAATAATAATAGTTAATTAATTCTATTTTTGTATCACCATGTAAATAATTTATTATTAATAATAATAATAATTTTCATTCATTTTCTTATGGTATTGCCATAGTACAGTTCTGTTGTCATGTAACTTACCCATTTTTTGGTAAAGTATTCCTTTGATTTATGGCAAACTGCAGTTCTTATAGATTATTCTAGGGTTTTGGAAGGTGTGTCTGCAGACCCGCAGGCTTCTCGCCTCACGTGGGTGGCTGAATTGAATTGAAAGCCTCTACAGGTTGTAATGGGCGGAATTATACAGTTGGCTTCCCCTGATCTGTCTTTGTGAATTCTGTTTAGTTCAGACCACCTACACGGTCCTCCCACCTCCTCAACTTTACTTTGTCATTTATTTATTCATACATTTCATTTTTGTTTCTTTTTTTGGCAGGCCTCTTTTTATAAATCACAGATCAAGACGTCTGACAGAACTCACCCCAAATTAAAAGCATGTACAACCCCATACTGTGAAAATGCTTACTCCTCCTCCTTCTCTGTTCCTCCTCTTCTTTATCTCCATCCGTCTGTCACTGTGATTGTTGTAAACAGATGACAGATATCTGAGATTCTGGTCTCACACACGTTGTTATGTGTGTCTGGTTAGCATTTATGGCAGTGTGAGACTGAACGGACAGAGCGGGGAAGGCTTCAGAGATCACAGAGGTGTTTTATTTGAAAATGAAATGAGCCCCATTATGTCTCAGTGATTGATTTTTATGAGAAATATAAAACTTTAACATTAAAACTGACCTGAAAACATTTTATGTCTTCATTATTCCTAGTTTCTTTTTTTATTATAAAATTGTGAAAATCTAAACATATAAACACACAGCAGAATACACATAAACATTGTCTACGCTTTATAGCTGTCTCTGACAAAATGAACACAACCATCAATGCCTATTAATCATTTTTTTTTTATGTTAATGAACATGTTTAATAAGGTGGCAACAGTGTCAGCAAAGAGCTTGTGATAAAATATAACATCTGAAAATATATAAATAATACAAATATTTTGTGTCATTCCAAGCCAAACTCTAATTTTGTCAAATAATGCTAAATGTGTGTGTGTGAAAGAACACAAGGTTTTTCTTTAAAAAGTAAAAAATAGGACTTTTATTTTAGCACACATGCAAATTTCATAATTGTGTATTTTATCTCTCCAGACGAGAACAGTTGTGAAGAAGTTGGCTGTGGCTCCAAAATGGAAGAACTATGGCCTGAGGATATTTGGATACATTCTACCTTACAAAGATGGTAATGCTTGTTTATATTACCCAGGTACCCTCACAATCGTACGCATACATGTTATCAAAGAATAAGTATTTTCTGTCTGCAGGTGATTTTCAGTTTGCGGTTTCTTCTGATGATAACTCAGAGTTCTGGTTGAGCTCAGATGACAGTCCTCTCAACGCTCGTCTGCTGGCCTACGTGGGGAAGGTGAGTGATTGAAGATTATCGTTATATTAGTTAACAAAAATGAATACGATGAAACAAATGTACATTTTTTTTTTTGCTATTCAAAAGTTTGGGGTCAGTCATTTCTTTCTTTTAAAGAATGAATGCTTTTATTCAGGAGGAATGTGTTAAAGGCTGTTATTATGCTTTGTATTCATCAAAGAATCAAAGAAAGAAGTATTACATTACAAAAAACAATATGATGCAGCACAACAGTTTCAACACTCATGATGAATCAACATATTTAAATGATTTCTGAAGGATCATATGACACTAAAGAATGGTTTAATGCTGCTGAAAATTCAGCCCTGCATCACAGAAATAAATTCTATTTTAATGTATATTAACCAATATTAGAAATCAAATTTCACATTAGTATTCTCAATGCGATAAGATTTCACAGTATTACTGTTTTTTAATATGTATATATTTTTTATCTAATAAATACAGCCTTGATGAACAGAAGAGTCTCCCTTAAAACAATAAAAATGTTATTGATATATAGTCAACTACATAATTCTATACATTAATGTAGTTAATTCAAGCATAGTTAAAAGATGCACACATATACTAGTAGAGTTATAATTATAGTTATAATCTTAATAACATATACAGTGGGTACGGAAAGTATTCAGACCCCCTTAAATTTTTCACTCTTTGTTATATTGCAGCCAGAAAAACACAGAATTGTTGAAACTTTTGCAGATTTATTAAAAAAGAAAAACTGAAATATCACATGGTCCTAAGTATTCAGACCCTTTGCTCAGTATTTAGTAGAAGCACCCTTTTGATCGAATACAGCCGTGAGTCTATTTGGGAAAGTTTTTCACACCTGGATTTGGGGATCCTCTGTCATTCCTCCTTGCAGATCCTCTCCAATTCTGTCAGGTTGGATGGTAAACATTGGTGGACAGACATTTTTAGGTCTCTCCAAAGATGCTCAATTGATGATCTTGTGTCTTGCACTGAGTCTTCCGTCGGGCCACTCTGCCATAAAGCCCCGACTGGTGGAGGGCTGCAGTTATGGTTGACTTTCTACAACTTTCTCCCATCTCCCGACTGCATCTCTGGAGCTCAGACACAGTGATCTTTGGGTTCTTCTTTACCTCTCTCACCAAGGCTTTTCTCCCCCGACAGCTCAGTTTGGCCGGACGGCCAGCTCTAGGAAGGGTTCTGGTTGTCCCAAGCGTCTTCCATTTAAGGATTATTAATCTTGGCCAGGGACCGGTTGCATAAAAGGTTAAGACTAGTCTTAAAAGTTAGTCAGTTAAATTTTTCTTCAAGACCGGTCACAGTTTTTTTATTCGGTTACATATAAATGTATATAAATAAAATTTTTATTTGTAAGTAAATACAAAAAATCAAACAGAACACTCTTGTCTATCTGCTAGTTGGCCAGACTAGCTCTTAAGACACTGTCTTAACATGAAGGCTAAGTTTATGCAACTGGACCCAGATCTGTGCCTTGCCACAATTCTGTCTCTGAGCTCGTCAGGCAGTTTCTTTGACCTCATTCTTATTTGCTCTGACATGCAGGTGACAGGTGTGTGGCTTTCCTAATCAAGTCCAATCAGTATAATCAAACACAGCTGGACTCAAATGAAGGTGTAGAGCCATCATAAGGATGATCAGAAGAAATGGACAGCACCTGAGTTAAATATATGAGTAAATATATGCTCTGAATACTTAGAACCATGTGATATTTTTTCTTTTTTAATAATTCTGCTATAAAAATGTCAACAATTCTGTGTTTTTCTGTCAATTTAACAAATAGAAAATGGACTGTGTCATATACGGTGTGACAGAAAAAAAAGCAGAAAAAGCTTAACGTACATTCATTGTAACATGAGTAAAATGTATCTTCATTCTTAGAGTTACAAATAGCATGAGAGAGGTTTATCTTTAAAGTTAGAGGTTATTTTATTTCACATTTTTGATGTCACATCATAAGGCACATTAATACGTCAACTACCAATATTTTTTTAGAGTAAATGTAAGTCCTATGTGCAAAACTGCTACAAGGACATTGCTATTTGGTTTAAAGTTATTCTGACGCATGTTGCAATGCAGTTCTAGGTGGTTCTGTGGTAAGATGGTTGCTTACTTGCTCAAAAGGCCTAGGTTTTTACGGCATTCTGGTTTGGCTCTGGTTCCTCATTCACTGTGAGATGTTTTTTTTTTTTTTTTGTCCTTGCATCATCCAAACATTTATTTGACTTACATAAATTCCTTTTTTTTTCTGCAATTATAAAAAAAAATTTTTTTTAACCCTTAGCCCTTAAAGGGATAGTTCACCTACAGTTGTTGGCCTTTGCAAGTCACTTAAGAAAGCTGCGTTAAAGCCATTTAAATCAGTCATTGTGTAAAACAATAAAATATTCTTGAATTTCTTGAACAGAGAGAGTCTGTGAACTTCGGGAGTCTTTGAATGCTCGATAAATCCCTGTCACAATCTCGACAGGAGTCCCATTAATAATACAAATGTCACTGCTTCTACAACCTCAAGCCCACTAGCAGTGACCACAAATACTCTCTGCCTTAACAAATGCTAAGAGCTGGGGGGTTTGCACCCGTCTGACAGGTGTTGAAACTAGATGTCATCACCCGTCACAGCCCATAGACACCCTGACTGCCAGCACAATCAGGTCATAGTGACACCTCAGCAGACAGAAAGACAGAATTTACCTTTGAGACTTGGACAGACTCACAGACACTGTCTGGCCAAACCATGCACATAAAAAATCATTGTAAATGTGTAATGAACTAGTACATAAAATTTATTTGGATACAATTATACCCAAACTTAAATTTATGTTTAATCTTTCATTACTCAAGAATGAAACTTTGGTTCTACTAACAGCATGAATTTGGCTGAAATATTTGATTATTTCACGAACGACATGAAACCTGTTTGTAAGAATCATTATTCCTGCATAATGTTTAGTGTCCCTACAGGCGCGAAAACACATACACTGGAGCTTTAAAATGTGCTTTAAAACAACAAGATGATGTCAATGAACAAGCACGCTCATGTTTGAATTATAAAACACCAAGAAGAAACAATCTGTCCATTGCGTTTCGGTGGCAATGCATCTCCAAAAAATATAGCTATATTTATATCACATCACCATTTAGGTGGGGGTATGAAGGAATGGTTGCGCTGCTTTCAGATCTGGAATGACATGATGGGTCATGATTGATGGTGTAAGTCACACATGAATCTCTTTCCTCGGGCCAAAGTAAACTCTTGGGAGTCATTACAATGATGAGAGTATGAAACCCTCTGTCACTTTGCCAGGCAGTTGCTGCCAAATCCAGTTTTGGACGGATCGAGGCTTTCGTTTTGCTGACTTACAGACTGTAACACAGGCAAGCGTCAGTAATATTATTGCTCAAGTGTATTATTTGATATTTGGCTTGTTTTATATCCCTGACCATGGTAAACACCACTACTAAATTAAAATAACATTGCTGGAAAGCAGCAAAAGAATGTTCTCCATTGCATTACACAAAATGAAATATGTTGTCACAGTAAAACCGCATCTCCAATCCTCCCTTCCAGAAAGGTCTGTTAAGTCCAATAAGTCACAATCTAACCAATCAAAGTATGCAGCTGTACTTGCTGTATTTTCCCATTCTTTTATATGTGGGACAGTGTGTTCTGTGGCTAGTACTTCTATTTGTCTCTGGATAAACATCTTAGCTTGTCAAATCATGATATGATCACAGAGCTGAAACTTGGTGGAGTCACATCCAAGGTGCCGTACTTTCCACAACAGCATTGCAGTAGCTTAATCATTTAAGGAACTGTTTATTGAGAAAATCCAACACGCAAACTGAAAATAATAGCTGTATAGGAAGCCACACTCATTTTGGGATTTTGTGGAAATTTTGGACAGCATTCCAGAGTTGTGAGAGCGTTGCAAAACTGAGGGAGCACCCAGCATGCCTAGGCAGATCCTTACCTCCACCCAAGCTGTAATGATGCACACTGAACTGCTTCATACCAGTTCTTCATACAACTGACGCTAACAGGTGGGATTGTAAAAACAAAAATATGATCTTATTCTGATTTCTGATTTAATGAGCATAAATTTGGGTGGTTCAAAGTCCAGAAGTTAGTAAGGTACCATCATTGTGTCCCTAGGCAACGTACTTAAATGGCTAGTAAATTGATAAATTGCCATTTTCAAACGTTTCAAAATTAATCTAAAGATGCGGACACAAACTGATTGGACAGCCTGACCAAATGAACTTACCGAATAATGCTGGGCTAAATACGCTCTTATGAGTTTATAAAATACAAGTCAAAACAGAACTAGGAATTCATTTATTGCACACACTATTGAAATTTATTGGATTTTGGATGGTTTAGATGTCTTTTGTCCCTTTTGAGTGTGTTTTGGTCCAATTGTTTGGTGCATACCATGGTTTGTGTCAAGAATGCACATTGAAAACTTTCATGGAAGAGAAGGAAGTGTTAAATAAAGTCACTATTTTATTTTTCTTTGCACACAAGGGGACTCGTTTATAAAATGTTGCACAAAAAACAAATGATCATTTCTCAGATATGTGTATGTGCAATTCATAGAATAAATGTACGAATGGAAAATGTGTGTACACATGTCTTTCAGATGTGAAATCTATGAATCGCAAATGATCTGGTCAAAATCAAAATCCAAATCTGGTCAAATAAGTGGTTTCAGTTCTCTGCCTCGTCAACGATTCCTAATTAAAGGCATTAACATATAAAATATCACCAATCATCATAATTTAGAGCAATGAGTATAAAAAGAGAATAAAAAATGCATACGTTTGCTCAGACCCTGATGTGACGCTAAGCACTTTTCTACGTCAAAGTTTTGAGGCTGTGTTTTGAGCATTTGCACGCTTTATAAATGAGGCCCAAGAAGAATTCTGGTAGGACACACACTAAATATAGACTGTATGGCTTGTGAACTTATTTTTATAAGTCGTCTTATGTCATATAATATCTATTCTGCTCTCAAGTTCTCAAATTGGTCTGACGTTTGTTTATGACATGCAGAAACCAATTCAGTTTAGCATAAATGATGTCAAACATTGCCTGATGCTTCCAAAGCCACTCTATTTAAATGTAAACACAAACATTGAGCTTTTGAGTGCATGCTGAATTAAATTCCTTCACAGAAATGGCTTATGGTGCGACATTTTATTTTTTAAAATAATATTTAAGTATCTTTAACAACTAGCAACTTAGCAGCAAGTAAGTAGCAGCATACAATAAAACGAGTTTGAGCAACAGAATGATGACAGAATTTTTATTTTGGGTGAAGTTTCACTTTAAGATTAAGCTTATCACTTTGGATAAAAATAAATTCTTGCTAAATAAAGAATAATAATGTAATGCCATACGTGGTGTAAGCTCAGATCTGCATCTGACATTAGCACACATTTCTTATTCTTGGTTGAAACTTAGCTGTCAGCAATGAAGAAAATAGACCATCAAGGGACATGTACTATTGTGTGTTTTGGCTCCCCATAACCATTTTTAAGAAACTCTAAAATACAGCACTAGGATCTTGCTGTATGCCCTGATATTGTGTTGTGGGATTTCACAAGCCGTATTGTGTGAAGGTCAGGAAACTCTGTGAAGCATTGATACAGTATACTGGCCTGGCTTTCCTCAGTATGGACAGCTGCTCTTGATGACAAAATGTCAGGGTAAGCCACTGAGGTCTTTACTTTGGGTTTATGCAATATGCACACTGTAAGCTTATAGCACGTTATAATAAATTCAGAAATGTCATTCGCCGGCGGCAAATGGAAAGCCTGGAGTGAAGGTTAAAGTCCAGTTGTTCTGGGAAACTAAGTGCAAGAGAAACAACATGCCAAAACAAAACCCTATAGTATCAGTCATAAAGGTGTTATCCAGATTAACCAGAAGGAAAGCTTTTTTATGACAGAAACCTGATGTGTATGCCAGACAGATGTTACGGTAGTCGGATGATGTGGGTGGACCTGGTAAAATCATGTCCAAGTCATATTTCATTGTAAAACAGAAATTAAAAATTGCACGGAAAAGGGCCATAAGGATTGCAACGCAGCATAGTTAGAATGAACATTTCCATCCAAATTCTGGTGACATTAGTGGAAGCTGGGAATAAAATAATTATAAGCATTACATTACGAGATATGCATTACAAAAACAAAAAAGGAGGGAAATGTGGTGATTTAAAACAAAACAAAAAAAACGTTAAAAATAGAAAAAAAAAAGTTTTTTTTAAATCTAAAAATAGCCCACACTGATAAACTCGTGAACACTGCCAGACTTCCTAATAAAGATAAACGTACACTGGTTAACATTAACAAACCTCCAGTATGACCTTCATTCTTTTACTGTTGTAAATATTTGACACCTGGCGAAAGAACACAGTTCACCGACACTCACTCACCATTTTTGTGTTAGCTTAGTAAAGAACAATATACTCTGTCATGACAAGAATCCAGTGAGGCCAGAGAGGGCCCCAGTAAACAAAGGAAATGTGATAAGTGTTCCGTGGGTGTTCACGGAGTTCCTGGGCTTCTTTTACTATAACCCCCTGATGAAAAAGCCCTCCATTGACGCTACTAGCATTGAGAGTCACTAGTCATTACACAGCATTAGTCATAGCTCAGCTTTGTAGTAACAGCTCTCAACGGAAGGTTTCGTATCAGATAAAGATCTTATTAAGAATGTAGCCCGTAGCAACAGATTATACCTTACTTGTCTTACCTTGTAGGTGGTTTGTAAGCCTTGTTCAGGTATGATCTGCAGGGAATCCAAATGCGTCATATAAAGCATTCACAACACAACAACAACAGCTATGGTCTCTGTTTCCACATACCAATTTTTTTTTTCTTCCAAAACACTGAATCAAGCAATGTGATAGTGAGTAAAATACTGACATCAACACCGTATTCATCTGACTTTAACCATAGCAACAGCGACTAAAGTAATATGGCAACGTCCATAAAACTGGAAATTCAAAATGAAGTAATGAAAGTCTAGTTGAGACGAGAGTTTATCCATTAGATCTAAATTAACTATCAGTAACATTTATGGTACATATGCACTCCAGGGGCTAAATATCTTGTTACTGAGGGCGCAGCAACCCAAGCGTCAAAGTAGCCCAATTTTGCAGGAAAATCATAGGCCTGGCAACACTGCACAAATCCAATCACTGCACAACAGTAACAGGAGCGGTTCAGATGGAGGATAGATAACATATACGGGACTGACCGCATTACTAAACTTACCCTGGTAGCCTGTATTTCCGGTCTGACAACCATATTTTCAACAAAGTGCTGAAATGGGAAGGGACATTTCGAGACTCATATTGGTAATTCATATAAAAATAAAGCAAAATAATGTCCAACCAAACATTTGCTGGCATTGACTTCAATGGCATGTATTTCCCTCATGCTATGGATGCAATGGCTACTATTCTTTAAAATATCTTCTTGTGTTTTTCGTTGCGAGTCATTCACCTTATTCGTTCAAAACTCCGATTCTATCATAAATAAAACATGTAACTCCAAGCGAGACTTTGAATGATTAATTTCACTGATCACTCTAAAACACTGATATTCAAAAACAAATATGCGATTGTGTTTATACATTACTGAATCATATGCTACGTTCACACTGTCACTGTTTGGGATTGAACATTTTGGCATCAGTAACACACTTCATGATGGTCCAAAAGTGAGGTTTGTTTCTGATAGACAGTAAGTTGTAGAAATAAGCATAGTATTATAGAAATATAGTCTATAATGTGGGATGGCTGCAGTATAGTAATAACTGACAGTAGCTAAAATCTGAAAATATTAGAAACTGTTAAATGCAATAAATTATTTATTTTGTTTCACTTGTTCTCCTCGTCTTTGCTTTTTTTCTTTCCTTTTATCTAAAGTTCAGCAAAAAAAAAAAAAAAAAAAAACTCAAGCTGGTCTTGAATGTTCTTACACTTTTCATCAGTTTTTTTTCTCTCTAAAGTTATTTTTAGAAAACCCAGAAGTGGAAGTACCCTGCCTTGAAAGAAAACACCCAAGAATAGTTCTCAGAAGGAGAAGATAGATAGCATAAACTGCTGGTGAATGGAAATGGGAAACAATTGCTCTCATTTCTGGAAAAAAAACAACTACAGATTTTATATTAAGACTGCACTTTGTCAGAGCTACTTGTTGACAGTGTTTGTTGAATGGTGAAATATGACGTAACGTTTTGGGTGCCTACAGAATAGCTTTATGTATAGTTCCACTTGCATTGTTAAGAATTTTATTTTATTACCAAGTTGGGCCTTTTTGTCTTGTCCAATAATAGATTGATTGATTGACGGCAAGTTATGCATTGCATTTGACAGGGGGACAAAATGCACTGAAATGTTCTGCACAAGCTATTAAACTCGTTTTGGACTGATGTCGAATCCTGTAAAATAATAATGTTTTCAAACGTTTTGGGGAAGGTTAGTATCTATTCCACCTTTCCCCACTGTGACTAGGCGAGCCATGTTTCTGGATACCGAATAGGCGTTGTTAGTATATAAATGTACATTTTTCATGTATTTGACATCTGTAATCCAATAATTTCAGCGTGAGCCATTTGTGTAGCTTAGTATCACTCTATATTCATGTTTAAAATGGTGAGGAAATGGTAAGTTATAACGTTTCATCATAGTTTCATATTAAAAGATTAGGGTTTTTTTAATGTTGCGTAATCTGACAACTTTAATCTGACCCTGAAAAAATAGAAGTGACACAAAAAAAGACCAAATATGCAGTTTAGTCAAATACTGTTTGGAAGTTGTTTCTTTCTGGAGTTTTTTTACTTGTAAATTAATTTTTAAAAACAGTAAATTTGTAAGAAATAACAGTTTCAAATAACTTTTTTTTTTGCATATTATTTAAATATAATATTTACTACTGTGATGTTAAAGCTGGATTTTTAGCATCATTGCTCTAGTCTTCAATGTCACATGATCCTTCAGAAATTATTCTAAAGTACTGACTTGCCGCTTAAGAAATATTTATTATTATTATCAATGCTGAAAACAGTTGTGCCGCTTACAATTTTGATAATTTGCTAAACTAATGTATTTATTTCCAAAAAAGACAAGAGCTCTCTCTGACTCTTAGTCTTTGACTAATCACAATCAAATATTCCAGAGAACGTTTCATAGCATTATATTACCATATCAAGGAAGGGCATCTACTCAGGATCCACCTTGTATTCTTGTTACAGGCCAGTTCGCATGAGAAGCAGAATAAAACAAAGGCCTCTTCTTAGTTTCTGTCACCATCCCATAATATCAGTCCAGCCTACACAAGGAATGCAGGAGGATGACCCGTAATGTTAGCAGGGAACAGACTCATTCCTTTAATCTCCATCGGGTTTCTTTATGAACCAGACTCAACATCAGCCTCAGCAGATGTGTGATTTATGCCCACAGATCCACCTGCACAGTGTTTAATCACCAGCTATAATGACTAGCTATAAAAGTCTCTCTTTGTTTTCCGTTCCATGTTCTCGTTTCTGCTTTCAGTACAGCTTTATTAGTAGAGGGAATATTGGTTTTACAGCAAGCCCCTCCTTTCGCAGGTGGTCTGGAAACTGTCCTCAATGTTTAAGTAATTTAGTTCATATCCTCATTCAAAACTTTACAAGAAATGAAACCCAGTTTACTTTTTAAATGCACATTATGGTTTTATTAACTAAATATTTCCCATTTTCATTGTTTTTCTGTTGAATATCCTGTTTAACTAGTAAAACACATTATATATTAAATTAAATGGATTTTGAGTGCTATTTTCTTATGTGTTTAATTTAATGCTGTCTATGCAGCAGCAGAGAGCTCTCAGATTTGATCAAATATATTCATTTGTGTTCTGATGAGGAATGAAGGTCGTACAGGATTAAATCAACACGAGGGTGAGTAATTAATAACAGGAAATTCATTTTTGACTGACCTAATTCTTAAATTCCCATCCTGTTTTGTTTTCTGAATTTATTTAATATCCTGTTTTAAATATTAAAAATTAAATGGCTTCAGTTTAGTTTGGAAGCTTGTTTA
>JAUMHP010000065.1:6879380-6929483 GCA_032361065.1 Enteromius trimaculatus
CCTTAGAATTGCAAAAAATAAATAAATAAAAATATTAATATTAATAATACATTTTAAAAAGTCTGAATTGTGAGATATACGCTCGTATTTCTGAAATAAAATATTAGAATTATTAGATTAAATTACAATTACTAAAAAAAATTAAGATATAAAAATATTTTGTATAACATACAAATATACTTTATATTAGCAAAAACAAATTCTACATTTATTGTTAGCAAAAAAAAAAGAATAAATAAAATGTTGCTATTATGTTGTTGGTGTTGTTTTTATTCCATTCTCTCTTCCATAGATTAATGTAGAACATAACCCAGAAACAACACAAGTAGATATTTTTGTGGGTCAAGCTGTTGAAATAACACACACAGGTCCAATATCTGAATATAAACCATGGCACATTCACAGGTCTATGTTTAGAGCTTTTCAGATGTGTGGATCATAACTGCGGATCCAGATTTAGAAAGGACGGAGCCTCAACATTTATCTAGTAATGGAGTCATCGTCAATATTGCCGCTCTAACCATGTTTATCTAGTGTTTGCACAGTCAGCTGCAGCTTAGTTGTTCGTAATTGTGATTCAGTCGTGTTTCAAATTCACGGAATGATATTGTCCGTTGACTCACAAAACGTACTAAGTCATCATTTGCGTGATGCCATATATTGTGGTGAGTGTTTGATCCAAGTTCATTGATGAAGGGCCAGACCTGTATAAGCCCACATCATCTCATTGTCCCTGGGGCCACTCATGTGCCTGTCAACCCCAGAGAAAACAACAGGGGGGCACCGAGAGGAAGAGATTTCACATGGAGACACAAAGGCTGGGTGCTCTGACTCACGCTTACACATTCACCAGGGGAAATGGCTGAGTAATCAGTGCTCACCGCAGAGATTTTTAATGATCTATAAGGTCTAAGTGACTGTTAGCAATAAAGCGTTTTTCATATTTCTATCCAGTCAGCTTTTGAAAGAGAAAGAAGTGTGGAGCACACAGAAAAAATGACTTTTAACTGCTCTGAGCCAGGCTTTGTTCATGCCTGGAAGAAACGCCAAAAACCTGCGCTCTGACTTTAGAGTCGATGACTCCGGGATCTGGGTTTGTGGTCAAATTACGGCTTCTGCTTATTGCAAAAGGTCGAAAGTTGAGGATTCTGGAACTAGAAGGGGCGTTTTACTTACTGTAGAAGTGTATTGTTGTATATCGTCTTAAGATTTATCTGGTTTTAAGCATTTTTACTTCAAAACAGGACAAAAAACTAAACTGATAAAGACGTGATGCATTGATGTAAAAACAAAAACACATGTCTCTGCTGGTATTTTGAACAGGGTTGGGTGCAGATAAAAAAAAAAAAACATAGACATAATTCTAATACTAGAGGAATAGCTCACTCCTTATACAGCATGTTGTTGATTCTTGCCATTTCTACATCTCTTTGTTGTAAAGCAAAGTTTTTACAGGAGAGCAGTGAGATCACCATATGAAAAATCCCCTCCTAACATTCCTCTGGCCCTGACTACAGCTCCCACTTCTCTGTTGCTCGCTGTTCAGAAACCAGACAACACGCAAATTAGAGAGCCAGACTGACTCAGGCTTCTTAAAGGAAAATTCTTGGTTAACATTTAGGCTTCATCAATATGTCATGCTAACAGTTACCACAGAAAACAGAGCCAGAGTACCAAAGCTTTAAAAAAAACAAACATATATATATATATATATATATGCATATACATTACCCTCCACTACTATTGGCACCTTTGAGCAAATGTGTCTGTGAAAATAAACCTGCATTGTTTATCCTTTTCCTCTTTTATATAAAAAACTTACAAAATTCGAACCTATCATTGAAGTAGAACAATTGAAATGGGGAGAAAATCTCTTTGTGAAATAAATGTTTTCCTTCAATACTTGTTGGTCAGAATTATTGGCACCTCTAGATTTTTTTATGAGTAAAATGTCTCTGAAGTATATTCCCATTCATATCACAATTTTGAGCACTCCAAGGTGATTATGAGCATGAAATTATCCAGCCCTGGCTTCCTGTTTCACAGAAATATATATAGGAGGAAAATCAAAGCCCCTAATCCCTTAATCACCAACACAATGAAAAAAACCCCAAATAATACATTTCTTATATGCTGCAAAAGATAATTGAGCTTCACAAATTAGTGAAGTGGTTTAAAGAAAAGAGCTAGAGTGAAAATGACCATTTCCACCATCAGGGAAATAATTAAGAATTTCCCATCAACATACAATGTTAACTGCCTGGAAGAGGACGTGTGTCTATATCATCCTAATACACAGCGAGGAGTAGAGTTTGAGTGGCTAAAGACTCTTCAAACACCACAGCTGGAGAATTGCGGAAAATAGTTGAGTCTCAGGCTCATCCAAAAACAATCTCCAGCATGTTAAGTTGTCAGACAGGACTGGAACTACAAATGGGACTTGTTTCTATGATCAGATGAAACAAAAAAAAAATTATTTCTATCTTTTGCGGTAACGTGTCAGTTGGAAATATCAGTTTACATTTCCAAACATTATTTTTGTTATTAATTGTAATAATTCAGTAAGATTATTGTCTGCACAGGGAGTCTGACAGCAGCCAGTGCTCCACACAGAGATCTGATCTGATCATCATCGGTCTGTCTGGAATCACATGAAGTAACAGAACAAACTGAGACAGACTCAATCCAGAAGAACTGTGGCAACGTCTCCAAGATGAAGAAAAAAAACCTACCTGGAAAGCTACCTGAAAAACTATAGGCAAGTGTACCTCAGGACAGAAGCTGTTTTACCAAAAGCTGTAATACCATTTAGTTAATAATTAAAAGTTAATTTAATTTTAATTTCTATTTATGCCATTGTTTTTTGAAAGCATCCTCATTTTATAGCATTTTTACGCCAGTGTCTAAAACTTTGAGCAGAACTGTAGCTTTGGAGGTAGGTTTTTTGATCTTGGAGACGTTGTCACAGTTTTTCTGGAAGGGGTTTCATGTTTGACAACTCAAATTCAGTATTTCAGCACAAAATCCTGCATCTTATTAAGTCCCTCCAGTCAGCCTTTTTAGAAAAAAGCTAATCATTTGATACTTTGATTTGTTTATATGAACAAAATCTGCTGACGTTCATTGTGTACTTGCCCCACTGACGTTTGTTTTTTAGAAATTGTCAGTAAGGCATAAGTTGTGGTGTCCTTTTTGTCATTACACCAAAACTGACACCTAATGTGACATTTCAAGTGTAACCTGGTTAACCATTTAAAATCTGCATGCTTTGCAAAACAATTGCTCATGGAAGAGTCATTCTGGCAGAAAGACATTCACACTTTAGCTTAATCCTTCCTGCCCAACCGCTTTCACCGGAAATGGGAGGCTGTGAGGGGGCGTGGAGTCTCTTGTTTAAATATGTGAGTCAATTGCAAGACATCCCACCCTTCTGACTGACTTCTGCAATGTGGTAAAAAAAAGGCAATGCCCAACACAAGCCACAGCCCTGGAACACCATCAGATTGCCAAAGTTTATTGATAGCATATACTGAAAAAGCAACTGAATTTGTTTGTGCATGAGCCGGAGCAAAAAAGAGATGGCTCCTTAGTCATCTTGTCCCCTCTCTGCTCCACTCCTCCCAGCGTTATCATATCCTCTCCTCACATTTGACATACAATCCTGCTCTGACCCTCCAGGGGATCTAAATAGATGGGTGAGAATTTAATAACGTGATAAAGATACACAAGTGTCTGTCCAGCTGCAATGAGGTCACGGTGAAAGAATCCGATGGCAGCTCAGATGAAGTGGACTACTGGCTCTCTAGGAGAAAGACAGACGGTGCATCAGATAGTTGATGTTTATTCAGAGATGCAACGCTAATTTAGACATTAGAAGTGTGACTTCTGCAAACATTCAGTTCTTACCCATAATCCATAGCACATAGCAGTCTGAGGAGATGGACACACAGCTATGGATTATGCAGTTTTATAGTTTTATATCTACTACTTATATAGGTATAATAATTGTATAATTTAACATCTAGATATTCAAATAATAATGAAAATATGAAAAATAACAACAATTATTATTATTATTAATTTATGATTACTTTTTATTATTATATTTATTTGCATTGACCATATATTTGTCAAATAATAATAAAAAACATAATTAAATATTTACATATATTAAATATTAAATTATAAGTGTATACATGGATGTGTACATATTTTCAAAATATAATAAATATATACACATAAAAATAAAACAGAAACAAAAACTTTTATACTAAGCACAAATATTTTTAACATAGTTTGTCAACTGTCCGTCATGGAAACCCATTCCAACCAATAAATAATTTAGTAATTGATAAAGTCAGAATTGCAAGATGTAAACTTGTAATTTTAAGAAAAAAGTCAGAATAACAAAGTTTTTATCTAGCAGTTGTGAGAAATTGTCTGAATTCGGAGAAAAAAAGTCACAATAACTCCAAACAATTACAACGTTGTTTTTCATCGTTGGAAACAGATTTCCATAGTCCTTTGCAGTAGAAGATAAAAGTATATATTGCTAAGCTACATCTTTTTTAATCTTTAAATTGTAGTGGACAACATGCAAGAAAACGTAGCTCCTTCCAAAATGTATATGGACACGAATGACACCTCAGATTTTGTAACCACCTAGCAACCTGCAGACGAGCACTGAGAACAATATAGAAACACCTTGTTGCACCTCACAAGTTTATATTCTAGCTACTACAAATGATGTACGTTTTAGTTCCAGAATTCTGCAAATATTCACACAGTATTTCTAGATTCCCCTTTGAGCTGTAAATAGTGAAGGAGCATCTCACTGTGCTCTATCAGGCACCTCGAGTGTTGAATCACAATGGCTCTGTCAACACCTCATCCATCAGATCTCATGTTCCACCGGCGGAGTGACAGCTGCTCTTCTGCGCTGCCAGAGAGTCATTAATACACCACACGCACACCCTGCTCAACACAGGTGAGAGACTGAAAACAAACACCTAAGACACAACACCATCTCAAGATATGTATAATGAATCTTTAGCCCAACACATTCTGCTGGGCCTAATGAGATCCCCAACTGTCAGTGTGCGCACTTCCATTGTACATGGAAATGAGCCATTGTTGCAGCAGGAAACACCTTGCTCAACAAATAAAAAAGGCAAGTTTTTACTGGCAAACAATTAAAGTTACTCAACTGAGTCATCTTACTCAACCGGTGTAGATGTCTCAAAAGGCAGAGCCACTACAAGAAATGTCTGAGTATATTTTAAGTCACCTTTATTTATGTAGCGCTTTATGTATACAATGCAGACTGTTTCACAGTAATAAACAGGAAAATAGTCAGTGATGCAAATTTGATCAAATATGAAAGAAATTCAAATTTCACTATAAAGCAGCTCTAAAAAGACAATAGAGTCGTTATTCAGCCCAAGTCAGTTTTGCTAATTCGGTTCAGTTTAATGGCTGTGTCAAGTGCATCAATTATTAAATGAGTTAAATTCAGCTACAAGCAGCTCTCAAGAAGACAATAGGGTTATTGTTATTTAGATTACGGTAATACAGCGTTGATTCATTTCAGTAAACCCTTAGTCAGGTTAGCAGAATATGCAACACAGTCCCACAAGCAATTCATACATATTCGTACGAGGTGCCAAATTTGTGCCAATTCGTATTAATTTGTACGACCTCACTCGTACGATTTTGTACTATTTGTTTAAAAAAACGTGATGGGCAGATTTAGGGGCAGGGTTATGTTTAGGTCATTCGCACAAATTCATACGAATTGGCCACCTCATAAAATATGTACAAATTACAGGTTGGCATATTTCATTTTTGACAGGAATGAAAACTAGGCTGAGGAATAGAAGCGCAGTGCATTCAGTGTATTGTACTGTTGTTTAACAATATGGCTACCAATTGTTAGCTAACAGAATGTCTTGTTTCTGTGGTTAATTATATGAGATGCATAGAAGAACCACATCTGTTTTCAATTACACAATTACAGATGCAGTACCACATAAAAAACATCATAGTTTTTAATGGGGAAAAATGCAATGTTCAATATAGCAGCGCTATTGAAGGAATTTGGATTTGGCTAATACAATGCTTCCCCATTCAAAGAGAATTCAAAGATGGCTGCTGAGTGAAATGAACTTTCCTTAGAGGGGCTTTGACTGCATTTTTAGATTGCCGTGAGACATCACGTGTGAGATGCGAGCGCAGCGGTCAAACATGTCTAGTGCATGTTTGTATAGAAAAACAATGGAAGAGAGGTGTTCACACAATCAAATTTTTTCATGGCATTGCCTTTATCTTTTTTTAAAACACAATTTTGGGATGTGTCCAAAGATGAGTTTAAAAGCTCAAGACACTATTTGAATTGTGCTCTTAGCCTCAGCTCTTACCCCGGTTTTCAACTGGCTTTTTGTCCTCATGATTTTCATCATGTTTTGCGTTCTTCAAGAGCCGCTCCACGTGCTCCAGCCTAGCCACGATGAGAGGAAAACCAGTCTAGTCTCATTTCTTTATTTCTTTACTCCTTTCAGCAGCGAGGATCACAGAAGGAATCCCAACGCAAGTACAAACCTCCAGATTCAGGCTGAACTGGTGAAATTGATATAAATGTTAACCTCATTGATGAACTCAATGTGAGAGTTAATATTTTGATTAATTGGCTGTTCAAGTCGATGCAGGATCATTTATTGCTGAAAAATTGGGATTTCACATCTTCATTCTCTTAAACTTACTCTTTCCTCACTTTCTGTCCAAATTCCCTATAGAATCTTATTTGATTTTTCGTTTGAGCTAATTTGCTACACCCATAACAGTGTTGATGTTGGACAATTTACACAAGACGATAGTGTCATCATCCAGCTTAAATGAGTCCAGGTTTTACTCTTATCCCATAGTATAAGAGCAGTAATAGTTGAATAGCTGCAGCTTAACATACAGCCAGGGTGTGACCCAAATCCACATGTACAGTATTCCGACCAGATGCGGCAGAGTTACATTGGATAGCTCATAAAGCACGAGAATGATGTCATCCCTAAAGAGGGCTTTCGGCCACCCAGTGTGTGATAAACTACCCGTATCCCCAGCTAGATCGGTCAGCTGACCACGCCATATCCAATTACCCAAAGCTGAGTGAACTTATAACAGTATAAAACAATAAACGTTCATGTTGTCCTTTAGCATCACTAACAAATAGTGTTCAGACCCGGCAAATGCTTCTTCTGATGCCCCTGTATGAATGATGTCACCCGACGGGAGCTTTACAAACAAACAGCATGAGTCATTCATTGAAGCAGACAGGCACTGTGCGGAGCACAAAAATGTGTTTTGCGGAGGTGGTTTGCCACAGACGATTAAACAGTGGTTTAAAACAGCGATGGTCAAAGGTTAAAAAAAAACAAAAAAGGATCTGAGACCGACTTCAAACATGCAAAAGGAAATGAGCTCTGTGGTGTGGGTTCCTCTTAAGTTTTTCACAGATCCAGCTTTTATAGATGAGAAGTGATTTCAGTCGAGTATAACTTGCTGAAGGTGTGACCCACAAGTATTGAAATTTTCTGTCAAGGAAGTGCAATTTCACGATGATGCAAGCAGATAACGCAAGGTGAGAAGTTGCATGTGATGGGTGTGTTTGTGAAAGAGTGTTTATTGTCAAACGGCCACAATGCAGATCACATGCTCAGGATACAGGTGCATGTCACATGAAAGACATCTCTGGAATTGAGAGCAGGAGGCAGACTAGACTAAATTTTCTTTTTATGCCAAAACGTAGACATTACAGTATTTCTGTCGCCATTCCAGTTTTCAAAAATATCTTTGAAAATGGGAAACCGGTCCTAACTGCTCACGAGGAAATGACTCATTGCGTCACACTGGAATCTTCCTCCCTGGGAAAATAAGGAGCATACACTTTTCTAAAGAATTCACAATAACTTGTTCTTTTATATAAAGAGGTTTTATTATTTGCTTATTGGAGCATTTTAAAAAAAATGCTCAGTACATACAATGAATAAATGAGGAGAACTGCGGTGTCTTACGGAGCAGGATGCTGAAGTTAAATAAACAAAAAATGAACGGATAATTCACATTTCTTTATTGAAACACTGTTCAGTAACGGTGTAAGCATTTTACTGGCCCAAAAAAAAAAAAAAAAGCTTGAAATATGACTTTCATAAAGTTTGCTGAAATGTACATTCTAACACTGTCCTGAACATCAAAATACAAATAAGAACTCCCAACTTCTCATTAAACGCATCAAAAATATCAAAAATCGCATACCGTTATAATATACTATTATTTTGATTTTCTTGATTGTACTCATTTACTGGATTACTACTGCTTTTTTTAATAAATAAAATATTACATTAACATACGACAAAATACGTTGCCAGTGCATTAGGGCTGGACAAGGTTGGTCTAAATCCAAATAAATATTAATAGTTATATATACATAAATAAATAAATTAAAGCACAGCCAGCAACGATTAAATACACAGTGCACAAGACATGAACAGAAACGCTTATTTGTAAGAATACTTATTTCAGGCCAAGCTTCTTCAGTACTAGAAAAAGCCTTGCCTCTAAAACTCGAACTACATTCCCAACACCGAGGAGTTCCTTCTCATTCTGTATCGAACGGCTCGGTTTCTCTTCCCGACCAAGTCCGTCCGTCAGAGTTCCAGTTTGTGGCAGGCTCTCCTGTGAACCATTTAGAGAGTCATTGGTGAGTCAGGCCCTTCATGGAGGCGCCACGGACTCCTGCCAAACAAACGCTGTCCCTCTATCCTCCTCTCCAGCACGCTGTGCCTGCTGCTCTGCACAACATTCAACTTTGCCACTTCATTTTTGAGGTAGAATTTCCACACGGTTGCCCTGAAATAAAACAAGAACGCAGATGTCAGGCGACTGAGTCAAAGCGTGCTGGATGATTTTATGCAGCATGTATGAATGGATGACCTCACTGACCGTTCTCTCCAGTCTTGTTTAGTGGTGTGGGGCGGCTCCCAGTTTAACTTTCTCCTCATTTTCCACATTATATGCACCTTGCTTGTGAAACCTAGGTGATACAAAAATTGACATTATGACAGGCTGCAGATGTCTAATAGTTAATAAAAAAATGATTGGGGGAGAATAAATACAAACCTGAGTGCCAGTAAAAGTCCAATGATGGTGAGACATAAAGAAGAGAGAACCACCGCCACCACAGCAAGCGCTGTAGTGCGGTTATATGCACTATCATTCATCTTTACTTCCAGGGAGAAAAGGTGACATCGCTCTCCTGAATAGCCCTGGTCACAACTGGGGGGGGGAATTATAAATTGAGCCGTTGATTCTTTTAAACACTTTTAAAATCTAGGCATTTTAACAAAAAAAGTAACATAAGTTACCGGAGAAATGGTTTAAAAGAAGTGCTTACATGCAAGAGGGCCCCTTTAAGTCCCTCAGATACTGGCAGGTTCCGTGGATACAGAAGTCTTTGTACTTTTTTAGACATGGATTCCTTTTCTTGCCTTTTCCTTTTCCTTTGGCCTTCTTCCTTCCGAGTCCCTTCCTATTCGAGCCTTCAAGTTTCTCCGCGTTTAAAACTGCACTCGGGTCTTTGGGTTTGCTTGAATAAGCAACTGTTTTGGTGGGAGGGAAGAAAAAATATACAGTTATTCATACTAAAATTTAAACTACAGCATGAATGCAAATCACAAAATCTGCAACAAAATTTCTTCGATTCTAAGCCACTTAAGATAAAAGCATCCACTAAACGCGTGTATGTTTAAATGAATTACCAAGTGGCACTTCGTAATCCCCTGAAAACTCATCCTCCTCTTCATCATCAAAGTAATACTCGTCGTCTTCCTCATATTCCACTTGCTTGTTCTCCACAGTAGATCTCTTGTCACTCAGTGCCTCCAGAAGATCAATCACAGCAGTCTGTGCAGGCCTCTCGCTCTCGAACCGCTCTATGGACGCACCACTCACTGATGTGACCGCCACTGGATGGGAAAACATATTCAATATCTATTAAAACTTAGTCTGATTGATTGTTCTGGCTATGCAGTGGACTGTTGACCACAGTATAAATGCTATACTTGCTGGTGTCTCCGAATTGTATTTGTTTTGTTGTTAATGCACAGAGCTCACTAATATTCTCTGTTTTATCTAGAATAAACATAATCAAGTTTATTTCACGATCCAGAGCCTGACATGCAAATAAGCATGTTTTCAAACTAATAATAGATTGTGTGCATTACCTAAAACCCATAGAGGGTGCTGAGGGGCTTCATTTACAGAAATCTTGCATGCACAGACACTGAGCTAACGAATGAACGCATGAGACAAAAATAAATACACCCCAGAATATTCTTAAAACAGGATGACATTGTTGGCTCATTAATAGTTTGACTGGCAAAGTTTTGAATGCTAAAAAAAGCCTCTGTTGAATACGAAACAAGCCATGTTATAAATCTACACACAACCTATTAGCAATACCAAAGTTTCTTTATCAAAAACGGAGTGTTTCACACTTTTATAACTAGCACGGGGCTGTAATGCGACTCCATTCAGCAACAAGCGACTTCTGTCAGCCAGTTATACTCACCGAAGGTAAAGACAAAAAGACGTAAAATAGGTAAAAACTTCATATTTTCCATTCTGGTTATGACGACGATAGTTTCAGCTGTTAAAAATAAAATCCTTCCCGTTGTGGTAATTCCTTTGAAGCCGCCGTAGACTGTTAGTTCGTGTCTTCGAGCGTTACTTTGTTACTTCGAGCGTCTCTCGTGCGTCAAGGTTAAAAAATCAGCCGCCTCTCACAGACTGCTATTTAAATATGTCTGTCAAGCCACGCCCACTACTAGAGATGCATATCAAGAAAAATCCTTTCATTGTTTCATTAGCTGTTTAACTAGTCCTACATCTCTTTCTTCTTTTTGTCAAAAGTTTTAACTGTGTTTAAACTGTTTTCTACTGTGGTAAAAATACACACCCACCTGTGATCATCTGGCCTACTTTGTAAACAATTAAAAATGCAAATGACTTTTTGAATGGAGCACAAGGTGCGTTTATCTTTCTTTTCTTTATGTATTGACTGAGTAGCACAATTGTTTTTCCCCTGTCTAAATTCACTTTTTGGATACTTACATATTTTTATAACAATTGATTTTATAGATTCCGCTTTCCAGTTTCAACATATTTCACAAATAAATTTCCATTGTGACCGAAACAGAAAATAGGCACAGGCTATAAGTACATCCACTGGAACAAATCTATCAGCATTCTTTACTGAAATTACCCCTTGAGACAATGAAAGGTTAAAAACAACACCTGCCATGGTTTTGATCACGAGTGTGAAGTAATAAAAAGAACACAGCCTAACATTATGCCATTATAATTTAATTTGAAGGAAATCAATGCAAAGTGGATCAGTAGCCTATAAGCACATTGAAGGAAAATATTTAGTAAACCACATTGAGGGTTTAAAACACATGTAGTAAAGCAACTAAACCAAACTCAGATTTTGACTAACACTGTGAACAAACGAATGACAACATTCATTAAATTGCTTTATGGGTTGAGATCTAACAAACCAGTTAAGCTTAATTATGTTTAATCATTGACATTATTACCCACAATTGCAGTCTTTCACCTTCTGTCTTTTGGCAATGTATGACAGCTAAGGTTTTTATGAAGTTGTCTTAAAATCCTTAAAATTACTCGGCATCAGGACACACAACACACCGAGCAGAAAGATTGAAACAGCGTATGGTTAGTGTTTCGACAATGAGCAAAACGGCGTTCGCTTCTGCCATCTAGTGGATTAAACTCGCACAGACAGTCCAACCAATATGCATACACAATTTTATAAACTTTAAAAGCTTTAAAATAAGCCTTTTCGTATGTGGGTAATTTTGTTTTCTATTTTTAATATGTTTTTATATCATATATTGCTTTTTTATTTTGGTTTGTTGTGTATCACGTTTCTTCGTTTTTGATACTATTCGTCTAATTTTAATGTGTTTAATAATCTACCTTTTTTCTTTTTTTAAATCGACGTCTAATATAGAATTTTTTTTTTTAAATCTCCTGGATCGCCGATCGATTTGTCTCCCCTGAGCGATCAAAAACCCGATTGCTCTGGTCTCGAGTCACATGTTTTGACAAGTAAACATGGCGGACGAGGATACAAACACCAAAGTTGAATGCGAAGACGTTCCTGCAAAAGAAGAGGAACCAGAGTCTACGGAACCTGGGCAGAATGATGTCGCCATCGATACCGACGAGGCACAGAAGGACAGGCGGGCAGACAGCTCCTGGTCTGCGCCGATTCTGTCGTTTGCTCGTAAAGCGACGGAGACGCTGAGCAGTGGAGTGAATCACTACAGCGCAGGGTTAAAGGGATCAGACACATCACAACACACCTCGGACATCCCAGACACCCCAAAGACAGCAGGTATGATGCCTGGTGAACTCTTTAGTATTGAAATACAGGGATAAGAAGGTTAACTGCGCTTACTTAGCAAGATAAGTAGTCAGTAACACGAGTAAGATAAACAGTCAATAACACTATTAACAAAATGCTTAGTACCATATTTTTATGTGGGACCAAGGTATTGCCACAATATTTTATATAAACATACATGTACAGTACTTTTTTCACAAAGTATTATTATTATTATTATTTATTAGCATTTTTAAATGCAACATGAAGATTTGACGTTCAGATTTGCATTAATGTATAATGAAAGGTGTATTTGTTTACCATGAAGTTTAAAATCAACTTTTTGTTTTTTTAAAAAGCCCTGTAAGACTATCTGAAACTAGATGTAAATACCCAGTTTGTGAAACATTTATAATAAAATAAAAATATGTGCAGTATATTATGGGTGAAGTATTTTTACACTTTTGACTGTACTGTTTATTATTTAAGTCTATTTATTTATTAAATTATATTTCAGTTGTTTTAAAAAAGTTGCCATTATTATTTACACTTCATTTTAGTTTACCTTTTAATAATTGAATTTTGAACTATAATACTGTGGTTAATTAATATTATTTTTGTTATTCAGATTGCCTTTTTAATCCAGTTATTGTCACTCTTCTATCAAATTGTGCATTTATTTTAGTGCAATCATATTTGTTTTTATTATTTCATTTATTGTTTTTACACTTTTTTTCTAAAGTTTTCCATTGTCCCGCAGCTCCCCCCTGTCTCTCACTTGTCATGATTGATATGAGAAAATAATAATTGCTTGTGTTTTTTATTGATGAAAAGTATGAAACTGTTCATGTATAAACTATACTGTTGATTAAAGTATAAATACTCAAAAATATCGTCAGCTGCCCAGATACTGTGGTCTATGACTGAGAAACTTGCACTTTAGTAAATGACAAAGAGCCATGCTTTCATCTCACTGCAGCACTGCTCCAGTACAGTTAAGTAATAGTAATCTGTTAGTTTGCCATTCAAAGAAATGTCGAGGCCCAGTGTATTCATGATCTCAGTCCTTGCATTTCTTATTGTTAAGAATGACAAGTGCTTTTATACATTTTAATGCAGTTAATGTTATATGGTGAAGAACATAACCAACATCTGTGTCTTATTTTGCAGTGTAATTCCAAGCTGTGACATAATTGTGTACAGTATGCAGGAAATGAATAATGCACCTGCTTCCTTACTCTGAATTTTTTTTGTCCCTAGCAGGAACTTCCACTTCCCCTCTAGTTCAGTTTAAGATTCTTTATTTGTTATTCTATGTTAACGTAATCTTTGAGTCATTGTTTTTTATTTGCACCTAATTAGATTTACCGGTTAAACTAGCCGATTAATCCTGCAGATGCCACAGGAAGTGTTTGTGCTAATGCATCTGTGTTGTCCAGCTGTGAAGGATCCTGTGGTGGTGGAGAGGTCAAACCTCCTCAGCATGATGAAGCTCAGCATTAAGGTTCTGATCCAGTCCTCGCTCAGTCTCGGCCGCACACTGGACTCTGAATATCCACCTCTGCAGCAGTTCTTTGTGGTTCTGGAGCACTGCCTTAAACATGGGCTAAAAGGTGAGATAAGACATGAATCCTAAAAGGGGATGTGCACTCTCAAAATCAGAAGAAAGAAAAAAATATGTGTATATATATATATATATATATATATATATATTTATATATATTTATACATACATTCCATATATTTCCACATTTACATATATTTGCATTTATTTGTTTAATATATCTATTTCTATTTGGATGGTCCACATTTTCCACATTTAAATGTAGTTTTTATATTTTCTGTTTTTAGACTATTGTAGTCAGGAGTAATTAAGCTACTTTAGGGTTTAAGTAAAATATTTATTTATTTATTTATTTGTGTTTAATGGTTTTGAAAATTCAAGAAGCTACATTTCTTATAAAATAAAATACAATATTTTTTCTTATTTATTTGTTTTGATTTGGGATTGTAAAACCTTTATGTTCTTGTCAGGTTTTGTGACATTAACCCATTTCTAAGTCCTAAATCCTGCACGTTTCTGTCTCCTCCTGTGCAGTAAAGAAGTCTTTCATTGGTCCGAACAAGTCTATCTGGGCTCCTCTGGAGCTGATAGAGAAACTGTGCCCTGAGTCAGCTGACATTGCCACCAGTGTGCGGGATATGCCTGGAATCAAGTAGGTTCTCATCACCAGGCATTATTCTAGAATATAATATCCCGTCTGAAACCGTGTAATAGGAGAGCGTGATTTGATCTTTACATTCATGAGGTTCTGGGTTGTTTCAGGACAGGCCTTGGGCGAGCTCGAGCGTGGCTTCATCTGGCTCTAATGCAGAAAAAAATTGCAGACTACATGAAAGTGCTTATGAATAGAAGAGACCTTCTTGGG
Organism: Enteromius trimaculatus; assembly: GCA_032361065.1. NCBI lineage: Eukaryota > Metazoa > Chordata > Actinopteri > Cypriniformes > Cyprinidae > Enteromius > Enteromius trimaculatus. The sequence goes on from JAUMHP010000065.1 coordinate 6,894,264, forward strand.
TATGAGCATTTGAATTATATTTATCATTTGTTTAATATCATACAAAATGCAATACTGCAGTGCTATTCAGTTCTGGACTTCTTAATGTAAATTCATGTATTTATTTTTCCGTCTTAGGGAGTTTTATGACCCTGGGGCTCTTGTAATGGAGGAGGAGGGGGCTGTGATTGTAGGGATGCTGGTGGGTCTGAATGTGATCGATGCCAATCTGTGTGTGAAAGGAGAGGATCTGGATTCCCAGGTAAAACATATAGCCATCCAAACTATGTTATCAGAAGACACCGATGCTAAACGTTGTGTTTGCTTCTGCAGGTGGGCGTCATTGACTTCACAATGTATCTAAAGGATCCCCAAGCTACTGAGAACACACAGGAGTGAGTGTGTGATCACTTGGCAAAGATTAAGCATTAAATCACTGATTACATGGCTAGAAACAAGTCTGCTAATTTGCTAGTAATTCTGACTCTCTGATTCTTTGACAGTGATTCGAAAATGACAGCTATTCTTGACCAGAAGCACTACATAGAGGAACTGAACCGGCACCTGAGCTGCACAGTGACAGATCTTCAGGCCAAGATGGACTCACTGGAGAAGACCAACAGCAAACTCATTGAGGAGGTGGAAAAATTAGATTGGTTGACTGATTTTTGTGGACTCTATTATGACCTTATGTTTTGCATATTGTGATGTCTTGATTCTAAATTGTGCATGTTATTAAATACAGTATTAACATGGGAAATTATATTTATTTGATGCCTTTTGAACAGCTTACAGCAGCCACAGACAGAATTAACGCTCTGCGCGAAGAGCAGGAACAACTTAAACAACAAAATGCAAATATTCTCCAATGTAGTCAGAGGAAAGAGGAGGTGAGAATTGCAATCGAAATGTTGTATTATGAAAAAAAAAACTGTATGAAATGATTTCTATTCATTGGAAACATAGATAAAAAAAAGTTTGGAGCATCCAATGCTAAGACCCTAAAAAAGGCCAAATGTAGGTCTGTCTGTTGGTTTATTACTAATCAGTTAATCCATGCAGTATTTCGTCATTAAAGTCATCCAGACAGTTTTTTACTAAGCAAAATTTTACTCTCTTTGTATTGCTGTTTAGGTGACTCTACAAGACAGCCAAGTCGAGCTAGAAACATATCGACAGACACGGCAGGGTTTGGATGAAATGTACAATGTCGTTTGGAAGCAATACAAGGAGGAGAAACGAATCCGGCAGGTAAGAATGTAAAATAATTCCGCTCTAAATGTAAAGCCATTTTTAAATTTGTGTTGTTTTGCATGGTATTAAAGGGATAGTTCATCCAAACAAAATTATATTTTGAGATATTTTAAAGAATATGGGTAACCAAACAGTTGTTGGTCCTCAAATGCCTTTAAACTATGGGGTCCAGAAAAATGGTTTGGTTACCTACAAAATGTCGTCTTTTTTGTTTAATGAAGACAGATACTCGTGCAGGTTTGGATCAACTTGAGGTTTAATAAACAATGTCAGAATTTTCATCCCGTTAATACATTAATGTAACTATAATATTTTATGGAGCCAGTTAAAGTATCTGAATTAACTGTTTGGCAAATCAGGAGCTGCAAAAGGAGCTGGAGTTGCAGATTGGTCTGAAACAGGAAATGGAAGTTGCCATGAAACTACTGGAGAAGGACACGCACGAGAAACAAGACACGCTGGGCGCGCTTCGACAACAACTAGACCAAGTCAAGAATCTCAACTTACAGATGTTCAACAAAGCACAGGTGTTACATCTTGTTGTCGGAACAAAATCTTACTGCAATAGGATTATCTGTAACCAGTTGAAACTTCTCTTGTCGTTTAACCTGTAAGGAGTCTGACCGAGTGGCCCAGAAGAAAGTGGAGGACATGAAAGAGCTGGAAAAGAAGATGATTCAGATGGAAGCAGGCATGAAGGAACTGGAGCAGAGGTGCCAAGACATTATTTACCTAATTATATGTTGTTCCGAACCTAATGACTTTGTTTTCCTTATGGTCTTTGGAGGAATATAGGTGAGAAGTCATACGGGTTTGAAACAACATGAGAGATATATGTAGTTGTTTTTAAGACCTGATAAACATGAAGTACTTGATCCCTAGGCTTCAAAATTCAGAAAATGTGCGCAAGAACATGGACGAAAGCCAGAATGAGCTGAGATCGGAGATGAAAGGGAAAGTGAACGCTCTGCAGAAGCGTCTCTCTGACCTCGACACACTCAGGTGGGGTAAATCAGGCTTCTAGAAATGTGCTAACTTTGCTGTCATAGTTACCTTAAAGGGATAGTTCACCCCAAAGTTTTATCATCGTTTCTCATACACACTTAAGAAGTTCCAAACCTGTATGCATTTCTTTCAGCTGATGAACACACACACACAAAATATTTTGATGAATGTTGGTAAGCAAACAGTCGACTTTCATAGTATGGAAATATATGGAAATATAACTAAAATACTATAAAGAAACTTTTTTTATTTTTTCATTTTTGGGTGAACAATCTGGTTTATACATTTAAACCAGCTGTAAAGTATTTGTTTTAGTACAACAGCGTTTTAGTGCCACCTTAAAAAAAAAAAAAAAAATTATATATATATAATATAAATAAATAAAAAATTACACTTAAGAAAATAAAGTTGGAATGTTTCGTAAATAAAGTCTAAATATTACGGCTTTAATCTTGCAATTGGTAGATTTTGAATATTTTTTTTGTAGTTTCAGATTATCATTTACTGTTATAATCACATATCGGCACGCTTGATAAATCTGAGCAAAGGTAACTGTAAAAATATATCTACATTGTTAAGCCTTTTGATCTGTTTGAATGAAAATTCACAAAATTCTAACCTATCTTTGAAGTAAAACAATTGAAAATGGGAGAAGATCTCATGATAAAATCAAGGTTTTTGTTCGATGCATGTTGGCTACAACTATTACAGTTTTATGAGTAAAATATTTCTGAAGTATATTCCCATTCATATTTACATTTGAAATACACAACAGGATAACTAGGGGCATGAAATTATCCAAACATGACTTCCTGTTCCACAGGATTATAAATGAGGAATACAAAGGTCAAATTCCCTTAATCATCCAACGCAAAGATTAAACCTTTGAGAATATTTTTGTGATGTGCAGCATCACAAAAGCAACAAAAAAAGAGCTTTTTGGCAGCAAACCCAGCAGATGGGGTACTTTGTAACCCTGTTTGTACTAAACCCATGTCCATGTTTAAATATACTGATGTGTTTTTGATGTTGTGGGCCTGTTTTTCTGCCGGAGGTCCTGAACGTCTTGTTCAGATGCATTGCATCATGGATTCTCTCAAATACCAACAGCTTAACAATCTAAAGCTGACCGCCTCTGTAAGAAATCTTTCCTATAACCCATGGCTGGAACAACAATCCAAAACAAAGAACGAAATAAAGACAAAAATGGGCCGCTGAGCATAAAATGAATCTTTTATCATGGCTGTCCCAGTCCTCTGACCTGAACCCTATAGAAAATGACCTTCCCACTTTCAGTTTTTTTTACTTCCATAAAAGGTTCGAATTTTGTAAATTATTTGAATGAGAGATCAAAAGGATAAACAACGATGGCTTTGCTCATATTTACCAAGGGTGCCAATATTAATGGAGGGCACTGTAAGTTTTTAAGGGTTATAATTTCATCATTTTCAAACTCAGGTGTAGTTTCTGTTCTCTTTTTAGGGCAGGCCTGGAGTCGGAGCTCAGCACAAAGAAGGAGCAGCGGCAGAACTTACAGAGGGAGCTGCAGAGAGAACAAGACAACAGTGCAGAGCTGCGCACACAACTACAGCAGCTGCAGGGCCTGCAGATGGTCAGATACACTGCTGCTTCAGTCATACAACTAGTCAATTAAGACTTTAAAATACACAAAATCAAAGCGAGAGTCAAGTTTTTGTGTTATGGTGCTTCGATCTAGAACACTACCTTTGTTCCCACAGGAGCTGCTTGATCTTCGACAGGAGAAGAAACAGCTCCAGCAGCTGTGTGAGGAGCAGGAACAGGCTCTACAGGAGATGGGCCTTCATCTCAGCCAGTAAGACTACTCCACTCACATTCCTGAAATGTCTAGATATCAGTTGTCTTCTGTAGAGCTGCTCGAATTTGTATCATAATTGACAAACTCTGCAACACTGACTGTCTTTTTGAACCAAATTGAATCAACAGACTTGGACTGAATGATGCTTTTGCCATGTTAGCGCTGCTTTACTGCTGAAAGTGTTCATTTGATAATTGAAGAGCTCTGCAGCATGCTAAACGTCTTGAACTAAAATCCTCCTTTCAGATCCAAACTCAAGATGGAGGACTTCAAAGAGGTTAACAAAGCCTTGAAGGTAAAAGAGCTTCATGAGGTTACCTTTGTCCATTTGCACAGCACAGCAAAGCTGAAGATCCCTTCTTAGTATTGCTTTCCACGTATTACTGAATTTCTTTTTTACTTTGCCGTGTAACTTCTTGTACACTTACTGATGTGACTGACTTTTGCAAAAATGTCACTTTTGATCATTTTAATGCATCCTGACATTTTAAATATGAATGTTTTCCCAGTAATTTGCTTTGTATCCAAACAATTGGGATTTATTTTTGTCTTATCAAGGGTCATGCCTGGCTAAAAGACGATGAAGCTACACAGTGCAAGCAGTGCCAAAAAGAATTCTCAATCTCTCGGAGAAAGGTGAGTGATGCTCCACTCAGTTACTTCATCGCAGTCTTTGGCATGCAACTCAACTAGTTTTTTCTGTTTAAAGCACCATTGCAGGAACTGCGGAGACATCTACTGTAACAACTGCTCCAGTAATGAGCTGGCTTTGCCCTCGTACCCCAGACCTGTCCGCGTGTGCGACGTTTGCAATTCTCTACTGCTCCAGAGAAGCTCCATCGCCTCCTGACAGCATTCAGCATCTCTGCTGATCTCGTGTGTGTGTGTGTGTGAGAGGCTACAGGCCAACTGTATTAATCAAGCTCTCAATCTGTTTTAACACTTATGCATTCATTACTTGTGGCACCACTGGCTTCCGTATGGCTAAAATCTTTGATCGCTGCAAAACCATATGCAAAGATTTTTTTTTTACAGGAAAACGCAAGGCTCATTAGAAACTAACATATGAGTTTGAGTGTATTTATAATGATAGTCTCCATTTTAAGGAGAGCACTAACACATATAAGCCTTGAATGAATAAGGGTTCATATTTTGATACTCTTCATCCTTTTTAGTCTCCTCTCATCAAAGTAGGACAGAATTAATTTTGTAGTGATTTTGTAAATTCGGTTTAATTTTATTTGACATGGAATTGCTGAAAATACTGAACACTTGTAATTTGTATCACTAATTACCACTATTTTTTAGTGTATGTGCTTGTGCTTTAAAGATTTAATCTGCATGTCATGCAAATATACCACTAGCAGAAGTCAAAAGTTGAGACCAGTTCTTGTATGAAGTTAGTAGATGTGAATTATTTGACAAATGTGCAAATAATTGATAAAACCAATCTTATATAAAAAGAATTAAATAACTGTTTTCTGAACATGTTTGTTCTGCTACTATGATGAATGAGGCCCAACGTCTGTAAATGATTCAAAGGTAAAATCACATTTATAGTATGCAAGACTAAAGAGCAGATGGATTGTATTTTCTCCAACTTTTTTTGCTCATGCCAGTCAAAGAAAATCTTTTTATAAAACTTTTTAAGGCTCTCTGAAAACAAAATGTCTATTTTAGATTGTATGACATTTCCTGTGTTGTACCCTCTTTTGTCTCCTGTTCTTGTTCATAAAGCTGTAATGAAGTTTCTATCGAGTTTATAGAATTGTGTATGATTTAATAAACACTGCCTCAAAGTATTAATCCATCTGTGAAACCATGAGAAATCAGACATTTGTCCACTACACTGATATAACAGGTGATACACTGCATGGAAAAGAAAAAAAGCAAACGCAAACAGTGACATGCACCAAAAAGAAACCCCACTTCCCACCATACTTTAAAATTATACAAAAATCTTTGTTTTTTACTAAACTTAAACACTCTCTTTAAACAATTGGCCTGGAGTAAGCATCAAGTACATGCAAAACACCTTTGCAGGAGGCAAAAGTTTAAGATATGATGCTACAATCAATGACAGAGTGAAACCTCCGTGTGCAAAGACATGAAGCTGTACGAAAGGCTCTGATAAAGCTGGCTCATAGAGGAAAGAAAAATCAGCTCTTTAATACTCTACTGTAAAAACAGATTCACAGGCACCTCTCCAGTGTGGTACACGGGCTGTCACATTTTAGCAAATAAAGAATTTCTCTTTAACATAAATTACTACTGATTTCAACCATATCAAAAGGGAAAAAGACGTTTGCCTGTGTACAGCTGCAAACACAGCTTAGAAGGGAGGAGGAACAGAGAACAAACAAATGAAAGGAGACACTGTTTAAATGAAGGTAAATAAAGCAGCCATGAAAGGCCCGGGGGCTACATCGCCCAGCCTCCCCGCATGCCGCTGTTGAGGCCGTTTATTCCCATGGACCCCCGGCTCCCTCCACCGTAGTAACTGCTCCCCATTCCACCCTGATTACCTGACAGGAGAAAGAAATACACATTTTAGGACCGGGGAGTTCTCAGTGCGGAAACAATGGCCATTTATACTATGACTCTCAAGGCCTGGTCACATGACAAGCAATGCAGGTTTGTCATGGACGAGTGAGTTACATGGTTACTAAAAATTAATACCATTACAAAAATATTTGTGATGTGCAATGCTAAATTTATATTAGCTTGTTGTCAAGTTTGCATTCAATGTAATGCAACTTGATGTACAAAGATAAAAAAAAACCAGTAAATCACAAGAATACAATTACTAACACTAAAAAAATAATTAGAATTTTATTTTTATTTTTAATAAATATAATAGGACCTCAATGCTATTATGCAACATTTAAATGTAACCATGAGATAAATTATCCATGAAATTTAAATTCCACATAAAATGCTATTACATAACATAAAAAGCAACTAGATTGTAGACAAAATTTTAGTTGGCTTAGCTAAAACTAATTTTATAAGCTTGACGTTTTTTAAAGCTAAAGGGTTCCGGTTTGAAATAGTTAAAATTTGCTGACTTTAAAAGCAACAAAAAAGCTTATTTAGCAAAACAAACAGACAAAAACGCTAAGCTAAGAACAGATGATTTAGCAAAAAAAAAAAAAGTTACAAAAGTTTAAAATGAAGTTAAAGTGGTTAAACAGCTAAAGGCAATTCATTTAAAAGAAAAAAAAACAGCTGAACTAGATACAAGCTATCAGTTGATTTGGCAAAGAAAAGCAATAAGCGTGTCTACACCGGACCCAACAACAGTCTGCCTTCACTGGACATGACAAAGCAACCGTTAATAAACATTTAAAACTTGTGTCAATACATCATCAATAGAGAACAGTTCTGTTGGGAATTTGTCGCACCGCATCCAGTATAGACAGCAGAATAGGTTCTACTGTATTTTGTCTTGTCCGGGGTAGACATGGTGTAAGAAGTTGTCAACATTAAAGCAAGGTTAGGTAACCATGGTCGCATGCTCCATTAAACTATTAGTAACAAGGGAACTTTCGACCATGGTTAATTTTGGGAAACATTCTTGTTTGTTTGTTTTTACACAATAGCATAACCCATTTAACAATGCATCAGGTGAATTGTTTGCCACTCATCTGCACTTTAACTAGTCAGATGGAGTCAAAGGTGAAAGAGTTTAAACTTTGGGTTCAAACATTCCATCATTTAAGGTGAATGCAATCCAGTGTCAGAGATAATGCTAGTTTGATGATGGGGAGACTTTGATCGAGGTCATGTGATAGGGCTTTGAGCAATGCGTCAAATTCTAACCCACTTGGACCCCTAAAAGATTTCACCAGCTTGAAGAACTCTCTGGATAGCCTATTTGGAACCCGATTATAAACCCCAAAATACTAAGCCTTAAAGAAACAAGCATCAATGAACCAGCACAATGCACTCAATAAAAACATCAGCATTTTTCTTTAGTTACATATCCTGTGTACAAATTCTGGAGGTTCTAACTCAGAGACCTCATCTTTCGAGGGCAGTATTCTGAAGATCTCAAGGCAGGGCGATAAAGGCAAAATGCATTAAATTCAGCCTCAAAAACGTGTTCTTCATTTCCCAAGCCATGAAGGGTGCAACCGATGAATCCCTCACAGCTCAACTATCCCAGATTCACTGTGCACCAAGAACTTTTATTGAGAGAAAAAGCAGAATCGCAAATGTAGTACCAGCCGGGTTTCAATTTACTCGGATATTTAACTTATCAAAATAAGAGTCAAAAAGTGTACTGCTACTTAACAGCAGCTGTCACAGTTTCTATGAAACAAGAGCAATTCACTGTTAGCGAGACATTTTAACAATACTTCATAGACTTAGAAGAATGCAGCCCCTGAATTGGGACATAGACGATGTCATTCTTTTTTGCTGTTATTTTAGTTAGTAAGCTAACCATCACCATAATCTACACATTTTACATGCAACCTTTACTAAATGGTGCTATCTGTTAAATATGTGAAACATTTATTAAACAGAAAGATTATATGTAGTCACACACTTAATTAAAATTACATTATTGGCATTGAAGTACTGTTTAATTGTGATTGTATTTACCTGATCAGCTAGAACAGGATTACACAAAAGTCTTTTTAATCAGGCATTACAAACAGCTACCCCTAGGGGTCCAAGGGCGATAGGATTTGGCAGGGAACCGGCTAGCCGAGGTACGGAAGAGCTGACACTCACTGTAGTCACTGTAGCCCCCCATGCCACTCTGGTTACCATAACCTCCGCTGTAGCCCGAGCCCATCTGTTGGCTGCTGTGTCCGTATGACGACTGGTTTCCTGGAAAGCAACAATTATGCATTTCTGATAGCTGCTCAGTAAGACATACTAATGTCTGAAGGAGAGCTGAGGAAGTGGTCTTACCCATACCGCCCATCATTTGGCCACCGTATCCTCCACTTCCTCCCCCTGCCGTGGAGTTTAGGAACAGCTCCACATAACGGTGCTCTGCATGAGAACAAAAACCCGTCACACCAACAACGACAACAAAATGTATTCAGCATCCTCTCCAACAGAAGGTTTTCTCGTCTGCTGGTTTAATTGCTAAGTGGCGTCTGTTTAGCTGTTTTTGTCATTCGTCAGCTTGAAAAGTTGCTTTTAAAGTAATTCCAATGATATAATTCAAAACACAAAGAATACTTCAGGTTTTACACGCATGCACGGGTCAGCGTGCAGTGCGTGATGCAAATTTCGTCATCAGAAATATACATTTTTCTAACCATGCCTACTATGTGCACTTGATTGACTTTGACTGTACACATGGGCTAACAAATGCATTAGGCTCCAGAACGTCATACCCAATGTTTTATGAAGGCGTTCGGTTTCCTTGAATAAAGGAATGCAGACATTTAAGACCCATTAATAGGACTGAATTTAAACCTATAGTTCACTCAACAGTAGATTCTCTCATTTACTGAATCTCAAGTGTTGCTGCTGGCGCCATGTTCAGGAGCCACTGTGTGTTATTGTGAAAGTAAAACTACTTTACTCTTCCAAAAGAGCACACAACTAGAAATCAATGGTTAAGTTGTATTTACAACACTGTTCCAGAACACAAATATTAGAGTGTGCTCAGCACATTACGTTATGTTAAGGGGTGTAATATTTAAGACAAACCCTTGAGGTATTTGACCAATCACTACACTTTGGATAGCTGGCCAATCACAGCACACCTCGCTTTTTTAGAACGATGAGCTTTGTACCAAACAACACATTTCAGAAGGCGGGCCTAGAGGTGAAACAATAACGTACACTATGTTGAATATAATGTGTTTTTTGAAACCTAAACCTAATAATCACATTGCATTACACCAAATACACCAAATAATGTTCTTTTTAGCAACATCATATGACCCATTTAAAGGATGTGGGTAAAAAAAACAGCAGACCTTTCATTTTTGGCTGAACCGTCCCTTTATTGTAAATCACTGAGTTTTAGTTTTGTTTCCTCTTTTAAAACTTACGCATATTGGCTTTGTCCTTCGACATGGCTGCCACGGCATCCTCATGTGTGGCAAATTCTACATCCGCTTCACCCGTTACTCTTCCATCAGGACCGATCTCCAGGTGAACACGCACTGGGTTCAGCGGAGAGAAGAACTAGAGAAGAAATCCGAGACAGACAGTAAACATGAGATGCATGTAATCCAATAAATGATTTGTATTAACAGATACTTGAAATAAACACACTTCTATAAGCACTCACATTGTATATGTCCGTTTCAGTGGCTCGGTATGGAAGGCCTCTCATGTGAACACAATGTCCCGTTGTGCTCTGAAAGGAGGAGCCGCCATCTCCATAACGACCATCTTTGAGACAAATAAGAGCAAGAGCGAGTTAAGAATATAGCTGCAAGCAGCAATTACCGGGGTTTAAGCATTTTAAGGTTTTGGAGGTTGTATAGAGTAACCTGGATGTATGACAGAAAGTGAAGCACATCAAACATGGACAATAGGCTCACAGACACACACACACACATAGAAATGAAATGGATAAACTATTATATTAATACAAACACAGACGCACACATGCATGGGCATGAATTCACACATATTGTGTTGACAGTTAACGCAAGTCTTCTCTTTTAAAAAGTTTATATGTTATTTAAATATTTTATGTTTTTAACATTAGTTTGACAGCAATGGTTCTTGAGGCCAAGTTGCTCAGAATGAGAAAACCTATCATATAATATGAAGTTAGCATGTGTATCAATATTTGAACATGTTCTAAAACTTTAGATAATTTTCTATAGAAATACTTAGGACTAGTTCACAAAAGTAAGTTTCGGATGTATGTCAATTTTGCGGGGAAATAGTGCGTTGTTGAGCAAAAAACTGGCCCAAGTGCACAACGTTTGTTCGGAGTATTCCAAGGACTGCAACCATGTGACATTTTTGAGTCTACGGCAAACGGTTTATTTTTGGTTTGGCGCTGTAGCGCCCGTTAGGCCAATTGGGCCGGTTCTCTGTGCCCGAGTACCAAGCAAGACTACTACTATCTGACCAAGTTTCAGCTCTCTAAGCCTTACAGTTTAAGCTGCACAATCTGTTTTAAGGCAGAATAATAATAAAAATCCTTACAATTACAATAAGGTTTCAACACTTTGTGCTCGAACCCCTAAAAAAAAATATTCTGCCTGTTTAAAAATATTCGGTCTGTTTTACACAAGTATCGTGACTGTAGAAACAGAACAAGATTGAATGATTTATCTCAGAGTAAAAGCAAAGCTATTCCTTTATTCGTTTATCAGTCTTTCTTATCTACAGTGACATAAAAACAGTTACAAGTCCAAATCTGCAGCTATTATTTTGGAACTACTTTAAATGAGTGCCACAGTCTCTACTTGTTTTTCTATATGCACACTAGCCATTGAAAAGTTGGTAGTTCTTTATTTTTAAAATTGATACTTCAATTTATCAAGGGTGCGTTGAAATCAAAAGTGACATCAAATGTCCTATCAATCACTTAACCGAGGAAAAAATTAATCTGGGTGCAAGATATTTTCCAATTGATAATTTTAGACATTCAAGACATTACAAACAAACAAAACAGAAAGTGCTTATATATAAAGCTACTTTGTAATCCTTTTTCACAATATACATTTTTTTTTACCATATATTTGACCTTGGTGAGAAGAAAATAGCTTAGAAAAAATTCTACCGACCCCAAACTTATGAACAACAAATAATAAAGCAATATTTAAAGTTTAGCATTATTACGCTCTATCAATAGTATTTGTAGCAATGTGAATAAGAGCCAAAAATACTTCACCTCCACCGTAGCCTCCACGTCTCATTCTCTCAAAGGAGACTCCTCTGCCCATGCTGTTGTAGCCGCGGCCGCCTCCAGGCCTATCGTAAGGGCCCGGTCTCTGCATGCCCATGACCTTACGCTGAGGTTCATAATGTGTGCGCACTTCTGCCCGGCTGCTCTTGAAGATTTCTATGTACCTAAGGACATAAACGTGGAGTAATGGCACCAGGGTCTACCGGCAAGAGACAAGAGCATTCCTGCGTGCAGTAAATATAAGGGCTGTCTGAAAACGGGTCTAATGAACAAACACCCTTAGTAAGAATGACTCTGGGATGACACTAATTAACAGTCAGCCTCTCCGTTCAGTGACTTTACGTAATAGTTTCCGAAAAAAAGAGACACAGAGAGAGACAGAAAATAAAGAACCCTTAAATATTTAGTTTCATTCAACCCTTCATTATGAAGAACTTTTCTTATGGTCACCCGATGGCAGCTGGCAATGTGTTACTGTGGTCTGGGTCTTATTGGACTGAGACGCTGCTTTCGTTCTCTGCTAGCAAAGCACTTCAGACTGTTAGGAGTAACTTTTTTTTATTACCTGTTTAACTGGGTCCTCGTGATCTGAAGTCTTCAAATGGTAGAAAAACTGAGAGATTCCTATTGTAAAAATTTAGTGCTGAGTGGCCATCTGACTAGGCTACCGATCATGCAGACAAGGGTTGGGATTAAAACATCTCAAATAAAAACAATGTTCCTTGTGCAGCAAATCACCGCATCAGAATGATTTCTGAAGAGTACTGTAACGCTGAAGTGGTGATGCTTAAAATAAATTTGCATTGTAAAACGGTTATTTTAAAGGGTTAGTTCAACCAAAAAATGTCATTAATTAATAAGGATGAGATCTTTCATTCCTCTTAAGCTGTAATAATATCACTAGTAATATATTACTCATGTTAAACATAAAGGGGCGGTTTCACAGACAGGTATTAGATTAAGCCAGGACTAGGTCTTTGTTCATTTAGGACATTTAAGTAGTTTTTAGAAACATGTCTTACAAAAAAGCATTACCTGGGAGCATTTTAAGACCAAACAATGGCAGAAACGTATTTTAAGGTACGTCAGTGCAAGCTTTTTCCATTTTAGACAGCTCTAACATTTACTTTAATCTAGGACTAGTCTTAAACCCTGTTCGAGAAACTGCCCCAAAAAGTCCAGTTACAGATAAAATCCAGTAATTTTATAGGAATCCTTATGATCGTGAACTTTGTGCGAGGATGAAAGATTTCCTCTTGCAGATTTTGCAAGAGGTTCAAGCTTTTTACGAAGTGTCTTCTATGTGAACTGTGCTTCATTGCTACACTATAGACAATTTATAATGGATGCTGAATAATTTAGCAGATATTCTCCTGCAACTTTAATACATCTGGCTGATATAACTACCCTTTTCGACCCAAAATACTTTGAACGATCATGTAAATTGACTAAACTGTCTCACATTCTGTTAAATCTACACAGTGCAACTCAATGGTTCACTCAGCACTAATAATGCATCATCTTTAAAGCTTCTGGACCTCATCTTCCTTGTTTTTTGTTTGCCGTCAAATCATCTGTGGTCATATCTTGGCATTTCTGCAGTGGATGATTTATTGAGGTGAACACCATAAGAAAAGCAACGTATCCAGGCAACCAACCAGCCATCCCCACCTGTGCCCTATTCTTTCCTTGTGTTTCTTTAGAGCCTTTTCGGCTATATCCTGTGAAGCAAACTGCACGAAGGCCTCCCCCGTACTCCTCCCCTGGAAGTCCACCGGCAATGTTATCCCATTTGGCACGATTTCCAACCCTTCAACCCAAGGACAGATAACCCCAGTGGGGGACAAATTAAGTCACAAGCCCATTAACAAGACTTTATATTACTCTATGGGTTTCTCTTTATGTCAAATGAGAAATGGTACTATGTCAACAATTCAAATGGGGCCACAATACATTTGAACCTTTTCTGGCACAATTTATGGATAATTCTGTGCAAGAAAAAGAAGGGTCACTTAAATCAAATGCCTCTTGTGTGTCTGTCTCAACCCATTGTTTGTACGGTAAGCCCCAAAAATGACCTAGATTGCTGTGCGCCTGTTTTAGGTGTATAACAATACAAAAAGGGCTGAGGCAGTTTAATTTAGAAGAGGAGAAAAAAAAGAAAAGAAAAGAAAAGAAAGCACAAATTCTAATAATTACATTAATGGACAGCGCTGGATAAAAAGTGACCCATCTTGGTCCTTCTGGATAGTCCAATTCTTAAGATTCAACAAAAACTTTTTCTAATTTTAAAGATTAAAAGACTGAAACTGAGCTCTTTAATTTAAACGTTCAAAGCTCATTTAAGTGCAAATTGATGGTCCGATGAACTAAAATAAACCTAACATAAATGGTGGCATACTGTTCAGTTTTGCGAACAAAGGGCAAATCGAAATTCCTATCGGACATACCTGCAAAAAACTGAACAATTTCCTCCTTGCTGCATCCAAAAGGCAGACCGCGAAGCCTAACCAGGCCGTCCCCTCCTGTGTCCGGGCAGTTCGGTCCGGTGTGCTTCAGAACCCAGTCCATCTCAACACTATTGGATTTGAATACTGAAAGCACATAACAATCAATCGGTATTTTATCTTGAATTATTTTGTGTAGTTCACCAAAAAGAGATATGCTGAAACCTGCAGGTCATCCAAGGTGTAGGTGAGTTTGTTTCTTCATAAGTATTCAGATACTTCACATTTAGCATTACATCACGCTTTCCCAATGGATCCTCAGCAGTGATGTTTTTATCAGATGTTTGGACTCTCATTCTGATGGCACCCATTGGTGAGCAAGTGATGCCACGTTTCACCAAATCTGTTCTGATGAAGAAACTAAACTCAACTACAAGGATGGCCTGTGTGCGCATACATTTTCATGGCTGGGTGAATTTTTCCTCTAGGGATCCAACTGAGGCAAACACATCTGCCAGTGCCTACCTTCTACATAACGGTGGCCCATGGTTTCACGATCTTTCTTCACTGCAATTTTAAGATCTTCTTCTGATTCGAACTCCACAAACGCTTCTCCACTTGGCCGCCCTTCCCGTGTGTATGTGAAGTGTATGCTTGTCCCATTGTTTGCAATTTTGCACTCTACAACGTAATTTAGCTAGAATTAGTCAGGCATAAAATAAAACCCAGGTGGAAAAGATTTAAGCACAGGACGTTTTTCACCCGAGAAAAATCTCTGAACTTCATCAACAGAACAGGACCATGGTAAACCTCTGACTCTCACCACAAAACCCTCTCCATCCGCCATGCTGGAAACAACCCTGTTCAAACACAAAATATATCATAGTAACTCTGTATTAAACTACAGTATAAGCTAACTGAAATACTGATACACCTTTTACAGGGATCTGATTTTCAGACACGTATCTGCATTTCATATGAAGCATGACTGCATGATAAACTACCCCATACATGCAACATATAAAGCAAAATGCTCAACCAAATAAACAACAGGGCCAACTATTTTATCAATCAAATGCTATTCCAATCAATCACGCCTAATCATTTCGTATTTATTCTCTAATCAACCGAAACGAAATACCAAGAAAATAAATCTCTTTAAGCTAAACAGGGCTGAAAAGCAAATAGTTATTTACATAATAAATGAGGGAACTGTTTAGCATAATGAGGAAACGAAACTGTTAGCTTAGCGAGCTAGCTGAACCACATACCTTCTGATAAAGCCAAAGACGCTTCGTCTACTCAACCGAAGCAAAGTGACGTGCTTTATCTACGTCTTAATAAAGTATTTTACCATGCAACTTTTTAAATATGTCTACAATAAGTAAATTAATAATAAAACACGAAAAGCTGAACTCTGCTCACGTATGAACGGGCGATAAACAGCGCTTTGCCCTGATCTGACAGCGAGGAGGAGGATCCAGAAACTAACAGAGGCGTTTGTCGACACCTTCTGTTAGGGATGTGAAATTACAGCGCTCTAAATCTATATGACACATAAACAAACCTAAATTTAGTGTGCCACATAATCTCAGCAGATGAAGTGCATTCTCTATTTGTATCAGTATCCGGAGCGTTTGTTACTATTAACATGCAAATAATCCAAATGAATGAAACATTTTACACCTTTGAACAGATTCTGTTTAGGTCTATAATGATATTCGCAGTCACTCAACCAGTCTGAATAAAATCTCTCTCTCTCTTTCTTAAACTGACTTTAAAATTGTGTTTTAGAACTTAGACTTGTTTTAAATATCATCAACACACAATAATTATAACAATTATAATAATAAACAGCTCATATAATATAATATAATTAAAGTAGTCATACAAAGCCAATTTTCCACAAGCTAATATGATTCTTTAAGGTTTTTAATGGAAAGTTTGTAATACAGTTCGCTCATTTTACCCTGTCAAAAACAGTTTTTTAGAAATCACTCTGTGTACTTCCCCTTTAAATCTTCACAAGCTCCGCTGACCCCGCCCAACTTTTCCGAGGCACTCTCAGAGGATCTTTTTTTTTAGCCGTATTCATAGTGAAACTTGCTAATCAGCACATTGTTAGGAAAGGCAATATGCAAAGATTCATTAAAAGACAAACGACTACTGTTCTGTTCATTAATACATTCAACAACAAAACACCTCAATCGCTTAGGAGTCTTGTTTGTGTCTTGGTCTGATGACGGCTCACTCTGGGCGGGTCTGAGGTAAGACACCAGTTCAGTCTGTGTGACATGCTGCTGTCAATCAACTATTGTGGGAGTGGCCTCTGTCGGTGTGACCTCACACCAACATGCATTTGATTTCAGAAGGGGCAACTTATTTTTATTAAATTAAAACAAAACTACTGGTGGATCTTTATCATTGTAGGGTGGTTGTGTACACACACTCCCAGCACACATTTCAGTCCAAACAGCTTGTAATGTGGCACCGGATGACCCCTTAAAAATGATCCCCTGGGGTTTGCAAAACATAAATTTCATAAATGTTAAACGTTTGCTAAACATTTGTTGAAAAGGTTGTTTTTTTAAATGTGGCAATGGACAAACGTTTCTGACAAATATACATTTATATTTACTCAGTATCTCAAAATTACCTTTTTATCTGATATATTTAATGTCATAATTATTCTAACTAACTATTTGCTGGAACTTGGCTTAAATATATAACCTACATATAGTTGTTTTGTTCTTGGCAGATGTTTTGTAAAAAAAAAATAAAAAATAAAAAATCTGTTTCCCCGAAAGATCTGGCAACCCTGCATGTTACGCCGCCTGTTTTTGTTGTTGCTCAAGTGTCGTGTATCACATGATGCGAGTCACGTAGTCGGAGCTGTTGTTAAATAGCCCTCACCCAGCCCTCAGCTCCCCCAGCGCGGACAGACAGACAGCCTCTCTTCAGAGTATCACGAAACCAGCGCTGTCTGCAACACGCTGAAATATCGTTTTTAATGTTGTTGAAACTTTGAGCTAAGTTTCATCTCAACCAAACACTTTATACAAACGAGCGTTGGATAGAAGCAGCCCTTCAGAGCCCTTATACCATCGAGTTCAGTGGCACAGAGTTTTGAGCGCATTACTGCCACGATGTCCGCCAACACGCAGCAGAGCAAGAGCTGCCCCATTCCCACGCGTGTCCTGCAACTCAAAGACTGGTCCCAGCTCCCAGACTGCTACAGTCAGACCCCTGGAGGAACACTCTTCTCCACCACGCCAGGGGGTAAGACTGTGCTTTGTACTGTGCCTGTACGGTTAGTGTAGGTTGGTAAACATGTGTTTAGAGAAATATAAACGATAGGGGAAACAGCGTGGGATGTTGGCTGGTCTCCAGGCATGGTCTGATTGTTGGTTTAGGGTGAGTTTGTGCACATGCCACTGGTCAGTTTGTGAGACCCACAACCTAAACCAGCTAAGACCACGTTGTGGAGCCTAAACCAGCATAAATGAACAAACAGTCTTTATTTAGTTTAGGCTTTCTTTCTTTATTGTGGATTGTGTACATCAGCAAGCAGATGTTAAGATTATCTAAATTTTTATATACTGTATATATATATATGTATATAAAACTTTTTTTTTTTAACTTGTAATAATGTTACATCTCACCACTAACCATGTGTTGAACTGCACAATCTCAACTGTTTTAAGCAATATGAATGTCTGATGCAATACTTATTACTCTTGCTATATTGGTTGACTTGCAATAGGACCCTGTCTTATTATATAGTTAGTCATGCATGCATTTATGCATTAAGCCAGGGGATGGGCATGCATTTTAACAAAGTGCATTAAAACTAAAACGTCTGTACATTTTATTTGATTGTAATGATCTGAGATCTAGTGTGCCTGCAAAACATCTCACTGGTGCCCATTCCTGTTGCTACACAAACGTTTGTTTTGAACAACAAGTTAATCATTT
Source organism: Enteromius trimaculatus (assembly GCA_032361065.1). Lineage (NCBI taxonomy): Eukaryota > Metazoa > Chordata > Actinopteri > Cypriniformes > Cyprinidae > Enteromius > Enteromius trimaculatus. The sequence continues at coordinate 6,912,607 of JAUMHP010000065.1, forward strand.
ATGGCAGACAGTCTGCAGCAAGATAGCCCAACTGCCATAACAATGTCTGGTTATCTGATTTTAAACTTGCATGTCCCGTGTGATAGTAGTTAATCTAATTTCGTGACAAACAAATGCTTGACCCCTTTTCTTAATGGGCAGGACTCTCTCCACCCCACATGCTTCTCAATCTCCTTTGTCCCTCACTAGAATATCTTTTGCATGAGGCTGTAACTGTAGCACATGCAGAGGAGGAGGAGGCAATTCTTAGAAACACCCCTCCTCCTTCACAGCTGCTGTGGATTTCAGGAATAACAGAACTCTATGTGCTCTGGAAAATGGGTTCATTGGGGCCACTGTATCATGGATGTTTCCCTCAGAGGCAAGCAAAATATCAGAACAGAGGCGTGTACATTCAAATTACGGTAAAACTCCGTAAACCTTTTACAAATAAAATGCTTAATGGTCTATTAATTTTTATTTTTTTTTCATTGTGTTAATACATAATTGTACATAATAAACATAAAGATATAATATCCACTGGTTTCCCTAATAAGGCTTAGGCCTAATCCTATAGTCCCAGATTGAGCTATTTCAGTTGAAAGAAACGTGCACTTGATCTTAGTGTCAATATGCATACAAGTAATGTTTTTTTTTTTCTAAAGCACAATTATTAAAATTAATTAAATGTGCCAATTAAACTATGCATAAAAATGTATAAATAAATGCAAAATTTATTTTGCAGATTTTTAGTTAAAATAATCCATGCATAAGGTTAACACACTATCAGGGTTTGCAAAAACATTTGGGCTATATTAAGTTTTTTAAATTTCGTCTATATTCTGAGAAGCTAAAGAGCTATCAGGGAACAAAACATGCTTCAGCAGAACAAAGTCCTCCTGAAAGTGTTGGGTTGGTCTCTCTGCATTCCTCTGACCAGAGCAGCTCACAGTTGAGACAGACCACTGTTCGTCCAACCCCTGTTACCAGCTTCGTCCACACCCTGACCCTCCCCCTTCTCTCACAGCCCTCTTTTGTGTAGAACACACTGAACTAAATAGCAAAAGATTGCATAACATGTTTTTCAGCCCCTGGTAGGACTGTTGGGTACAGTATAGCTTCAGCTACAACATGGATGACACTTAGTTTAGCACATGGTAGCAGTCAGAACAAACCTAACCGGGGCTATAGTTAAGTTTGTTCACAACATGTTCATCTGCTACATCGCTGTGTCCTCGTGTCTCAGCTCTTGCTCACGTGCAGATGTGCTCAAATTTCCTAGAACTAAAATGGGAGGTGCTGAGTCCTGCAATTCAGTTCACCCCGTTTTTCATTGTGGGAGCTGGAGTGCTTCTTTTCACATGCAAAATGCCAAGTTTTTTGTTTACAATCTGATAGCATGGACACGTTTTCTTTTGTTAAATAGATTAGAATTGCTGCAGCCTGGAGTGTAAATGTTTTGACTGGTGGCTGTAATATACCTTCTATCCCTCCTCCAGGAACCCGGATCATTTATGACAGAAAGTTTCTCCTGGACTGCAGGAACTCTCCCATTGCCCGGACCCCACCCTGTTGTTTGCCCCAGATTCCTGGGGTGACCATTCCTTCACACCATCCAATGTCCAAACTGCAGGAACTCAAAGAGGAGTTGGAAGAGGAGAAGGATCTGGCAGGTAAAATTGCAATCTGTTCCAGAAGGAGAAAAAGAAAACCTGTTCTGTCATTCAATATTTCCAGGAAACGTTAAGCCCTCAGGTTTCTCCTGAAACAAATTATTTTGGTGTATCCTGTCTGTTCCTCTTTTTTTTTTTTTTTTCATGCAATTCTGAGTTTATATTTCACAATTTTTTGTAAAACAAACTCAGAACTGCAATTACAAATACATATTTATTAAAAGTTTATTTCCATAAAGTATCTCTCAGAAACACACTAATCAACCTCCTTTTTCTTTTAGCTGATGACAACCAGTTTGAAATGGACATCTGAGACTTTGATCTACCTCCTGTGGAGAATACTCTATTATATCTGTCGGGATGTTGCTGCTTACCTCACGATCAGCGGACATTACATATTCACCAGATTACAGGGCTTTTTAATGAGCTAAAGGGTGTCGCATTCTTTTGTTTAAAAGTATTTCTTAGGTGTTTACCAGAAAAAGAAAACAAAAGGCAGTGTTTTAAAGTTCTTTATTGTACATATGGTACTTTCTACTAATTTTTTTTTTTTTAATAAAATGTAGCATTGTGTGGAAGCCGGGGCAAAACCATGGCAAAATCTTTTATTTCTGAAATTTATATCTCTGCAAACATTGTCGATTGTTTAATGGTAAAGACCGACTATATGCCAAATGAATGTCTGCTGCATAAGTTTGGTGTTTCACCTGAAAAAAGCACATCAGAACATAAATGTACACCATTGTGTGCCCTCAGGTTTTTCCTGGTGTTTCATTTGCCTGGATTTCCTCAGGTTTTATTTTTTTTGAATGAAATAAAAAAAAAATGTAATTTGAAACATTACTTGTCAAGGTTATTTGAAAAATATCATACTGGGGAAATTGCCATTCATCTTGGGTTCCAAATTATGCATAACACAGCTACAAAAACCATGAGAACTTCCTCTACTGCTGAAGGCATGTGACTTGTGTAAAACAGACTTGCATTTAGAGAAGGAATTGTCTAAGCTTACAAGGCAACAAAATTTATAAGCTAAAATTAAGTTGTTGTTCTGTAAAAATGTAATTAGACCATATAGTCGTCAAGGAACAATTCAGCAAAACAGTGTCCGTATGAAAAACTATAAAAAAAATATGTAAATATGACGTCTTGGAGCAAAACGCCAGGAGATACACGTGAACCTCATGGACAATTTTTTTGGTATTGTTTTTGCTTAAGGAGTTTATGCTTAAGATTGCATTTTTGATAGTAAGTTATTTAATTTATTTAAAAGCTTTGTTTTCAGAATCACATGATCCTTAAAATATCGGTCTAATGTGCTGATGCGCATGAAACATTTAATGCTGAAAACATGTGCCGTTTATTTTTGTGGAAATTGTGATCGTGTCACCTTAAATCAATGACACGTGTTTAAAAGTACTACTTGGGGGCAGTGTGTGTCCTATATACACCGTATCTATAGGTTATATGGTTTAGTATGGTCTCTGCTGGTAGATGTTATAACTTTACATGCCACTAAGGGGCAGTTTCCCGAACAGGGTTTAAGACTAGTCCTAGATTAGAATAAATGTTAAGAACTGTCTAAACTGGAAAAGGCTTGCACTGAGATATCTTAAAATACATTATTGTCATTGTTTGGTCTTAAAATGCTCACAGATAATGCATTTTTTGTAAGACATGTTTCTAAAAATTCTTAAACGTCCTAAACTAGCAAAGGTCTAGTCCTGGCTTAATCTAATTCCTATCCGGGAAACCGGCCCTTAAGGTTTAATTTAATCCTCTGCATACATCACCTCGGGGAATAAAACCTTTAGAAACGTGAGAATTGCAAAAAGTTTGCCGTTGCTTTAAATAGAATTTCAAGTTCTAACAAAAGCAGAAGTGAAAGATGCATGTATGGTAGTAGCTCGTCTCTTTATGTAATAGGTTTAGTTTGGAACAAGATGCTTTATACACATTTGTTCATCCAAGCAGTTACCAAAAAAGATTATTACTGCTAGCTTTAGACACGAACTGGCCAGTGACATTTAACCAGTGACATTCTTTTGTACTTCCAGCTGACTCTATAAAACAATTCTGACTGAACTCTTAAACCTCATGCAACAGTTTTCACCCTTACTTTTTACAATATTTAGTCTTTTAGGCAAGCATTCTATATTCTCCATGTGAAAACTAGGGCTTGTTGGTTCAGAAAGAATAATATGCAAATCGAAAGCAAAAGACTCAAACAATAAACATCTTAAAAATCATGTTTATTTCTTGAAATTTGTCCAAGACACTGGAGGAATGTGTTTCCAGTGTTGAGAAAGAATCTTGTTACAGTTACCTGTGTATGTTTTGAGGTATAGTTGAATCACTATTAAAGCCACTCTTAAATATCTAACAAGACGGGAGGAAATCTCCTTAAAAGCAGTAGAGTAAAACAAAACAAAAAAAAACAAAAGTAAAGTCACCAAGACTTGCCACTAACAGATTTCAAATGGACAAGCTTACAATCGGAAGTAAATCCCTTTTTATCTCACCTTGAAGCCATGCAACTTTGCAACACAGAGCACAGGTGACATAGGGAAAAAAATTGGGAGGGAGGAAAAAAACAAAAATAATCTAGAAACACTAAAGAAAAATTTAACTGTTTATTTTGAAAGCATTTTGAGAGCTCTGAGCCTAGATGTGGTAGACATGATGTAAAATACAACCATACAATAACATTAGATTCAAAAAGGTACCAAAAAGTACAGTAAAAAAATAACACTTCCATCTCTGGAAATGTAAAAGGACACAACGAGAAAAAAAAAAAAAGAAAAAAAAAGGAAAAATTATAAAACAAAATGTGAGAAGTGACATTTGCGCCCCCAATTCCTTATGTTTTCTGTACAAAATGAAGCAGAAGTCCAGATTCTGCCAACTTCCAAAAGTAAAAGACCCAAATGTTCACTGTGACCAGACCGCTGGTTCCTGCTCGCCAGCTTTGCGACCTTTAAAAGAGGGAAAGAAAAAAACAAAACAGATTCAGCCAAATGAATCCATGTAAACGGTGAATAATAAATGAGGTGAAGAGATGGGGGCCTATCATGATCTACTGCTACAACCCTACTAGACCATAAAAACCCACCCCCAGATGGTTCACTATCTGCTTTATAGTTCGGCTGGGTAAATGGAAATGAATTGGTAATGGAGCAACACAACCAAATTAACCTTACCATGAGTGGTGGGAAAAAAATTTTAAATTCATACCTGCACTACACATGATCAGTATGGCTTGTAGCTACTCTGGTGAGCCCCACGTCTTGGAGTTTTTCCATAGCTTGTATTGCCCTGGTCTAGGGGGGTAAGAAAAAAGCAGAGAAAGGAACTTGAGTCCCTTGCATTCACAAGAACCTGACGGGGGCGGGGAGGAAACCCCAAGGACAATCAGTGCTTACTGTAGTCATATCCGCCGCCGTAGCCGTAGTATCCACCCGAGTAATCATAGTTGCCATAGCCTCCGTATCCACCATAACCTTGCTGACCGCCATAGCCATAACCCTGGTTACCATAGCCTTGATTCCAGTAGTTATTGTAGCCCTGATTCCAGTTCTGACCCTGGCCTATAAAATAAAACAAAACAAAACCGTTTTAAAACATGACACGGTCCCTATATCTGTAAGCAACTAGTAAAACCAGAAAGCAATTGGTCTCTGCTCAAGCTTTGTGGGGCATTAGAACGGATTGAGATTAATCAGATCTGTGATCAGCCAAAGCTTTTAAGATAGATTACATCTGAAGACTTATACACAAGAGGAATTAGATTAAAATGTCTGCGTGACGGCAATAAATTCTGACAAGTCTATGGAGCTATCCATAGATAACTTGGATTTATCTGTACATTTAAGCCAGCCTCACCTTCTGTAGCGCTTCATACACCAGAATGAACTTTTTATGGTTACTGACTTGGCTTAGTAAGGTCTTTTTAGAGCTGGATTTGTATGCATCATATTTGAAGTTCTCAGCATTGATTATTATACGTCTTGGTTTATTACAATTAAGTGGTTCTGCATTAACTATTTGCATCGTATGAAGAAGTTCTATATAAATAAGTGACTTGCCTCAGTTAACTCAAAGGCATTAAATTCACAATCACGACTGTTGTTTTTCTAATGCATATCTCTGTACATTTGAGGAGCGTGCAGCCGTTATCTAGGTAAACTTTGCACAGGCTACTGCAGCTTATAGTTTGAGTGGTTGGTGATAAAATCCAACAGGAGAGAAGCATGCAGTGGTACTAACCTCCACGCCCCCTTCCTCTTCCTCCAAAACGACCCCCATACTGCTGCTGCTGGTACACTTCTTTTGGCTGTGCAATCTTAATCTCGCACTGGGAAGGAGAAAAAAGAAAAAGAAAAAAAGTCAGTGATTGGAATCATAATAGAACATCATCGGCATAAAAGACTACAGCTAAAATGAACCAAATTGGCAGCAAAGTTTCACACTGGTAACACTCACAAGGCCTTCTTTTCCATTTGTGTCCTTAGTTCCACTGACGTTGTGATATTTCTTTTCTACAACTTTCTTGACAGGCTCTTCTTCCTTGAAAGTAATGAAGACAAACCCTCTCCTCTTATTTGTCTTTGGGTCCATTGGGAGTTCAATAGTCTCAATCTGTAGTGTCAAAAATCATAATGTTAACAAATGTGTACAAACACCTATTAACAGTAAAAAGCAGAGAGAGAAAAATAAGCTAATAAAACTATAAGGAATGTTTTAGTACCTCGCCAAAGGCACCAAAATACTCGCGGATCCTCTCTTCTGTGGTTTCAGGGTTCAGCCCACCAACAAAGATTTTCTTAACGGGGTCCTTCTTCATTGCCATCGCCTTCTTGGGGTCGATTTGTCGTCCATCCAGTCTGTGCTCTTTTTGTGCTAAAACCTGTGCAAAGACAAACAATGATTTAGCACACCACTGAAGAACCACAAGACCCCAGTTGTTTCCGAAGCATCAAAGCTTACCTTATCTACACTGGCTGGCTCTTTAAAAAGAATAAACCCAAAACCCCTTGATCGCCCAGTGTTGGGGTCCATTTTGATGGTGCAGTCTGTCACCTCTCCAAATTTAGAGAAGTAGTCTTTAAGATCCTTTTTACTAGTGTCCCAGCTGAGCCCCCCAACAAACATTTTCCTGAGGAAACGAAGCAGAAAAATCAGAGTTAGACCAGGAGGGGGCGTGGTAGCACACATTTCATAAATCCCCCCCCCCCCCCCCATTCCTTGCACTTAACCCCCCCCCACCCACACTTTCTACCAATAAACAATAACTACAACATAACACATATTAATGAAGTACAAAAAACCCCGTTCACTAAAGAAAACAATTAAGAGGCTCAACGGTGCATTAAAAAAAAACCCTCCGCGTTCAATTCACCGTTGCGCCCATCCCCCTTCAAAAGACACATGGCGCCAACAAAGACGGCAAGGAACAAAGGATTTTACGTCCCAGCATTAAAAACAATTATGCTTTTTACATACCCCGCATCTTCCTCTCCTTTGCTGGCATCGATTTGCCCCCCGTCCGATGAGCCATTTTGTGGGTCTTCCTCATCCCCGGCCGTGTCGTCGGCACCGGCGTCTCCCTGCGCCGCGGCCTGCGCATCCCCGTTGCCTTCCTCGTACTGCTCGGCTCCGTTCAGATCGTCCTCGTGGCCGTTTTCTGAGGTTTCCATATACTGCTGCTCGGCGTCTGACATGGTGGTAGTTTAATGTGAAAACCTAAAACTGCACGGGACGTGAAATGGTTACGAAAGGAAGCATCTTATGTAATGAACATGAACCACCATTTTGAACAGCGGCGCCTGCATTCTCATACGCAACAAGAATGTAAACATATCGGTTTCTGAAATCATAAATACACAGCGTTACTAAGCTATAATTTAATATAAGCGTTAACGCGACCAATACGTACACGGAGGCTAACAAATTCATTATTTACACGTAAATACTTTACCGTAAAAGCAGCAAGTGAAAAATCTCCGTGGAATGCTTTCCGCGGTGTGGGCCCTTCCTTATTGCGCCGACAAGCGGTTGGTTTTATATTACTGGATGGAAGATAAAGGAAGTTTAGTAAGGGCGCATTTGATTGGCTATTAGTATGATAGGCGTTTAAAGCCACCCAATCAAACGTATCGCGTAGACGTCACAGAAATCCTCCCCCTAACGCGCTTCTTCTGAACCTTCGTGTCGAGTGGGGGAAGAAGTCTTTGTTCGGTTTATAAACGTGTTGTTGACCACTTTTAAATAAAATAAAAAAGCACGAAGGAAGCTACAAAGCCGATAATGCAAGAAACAGGCGTTTGAGTTTGCGGGTTTCTTTCCTAGTCAAAATAGTAATAGGAAGGAGGTTACAGCTGCATTTACAATAGGCCAATTTACAAATACATGTTTTTACAATATATTTTTATTCTTACGTTTATTTTCTTGTCGAGATTAGAAAACCGTGTTAATGTATTTAGTTCTTCACTCACAAAACTGACCACCAGTTTATAAGCACCAGGAAGCAATTTTTATTTTACAATTTTATTTGATGTTGAATAATGTTAAATATTTATTGTTGAATATTTATTCACTGCAATAGTAATAATCTGTGACAACAGGATACTGTAAATTTGCAATTTTATCTTACTTAAACAGACATGAAAATTCGAAACTAACACATTTATGTTGCCCAAAAATACGAGCAAAGACAAAATGGTTTATTTTATAAAACAGTTCAAATGATAAATGAGGAAAAATATCAAAATTGAGCAATACAGTAACTTCATGTTGGTAAATTTTGCTTTGAGGAAAGAAAACAAAAATCACACTGCTGCCTCCTCTACTACTGTTCCATCAGATATTTTGGGCTTATTAGGGTTATTATTAATCAACCAGTCAGCAAGCCATGTCTGTAAAAAAAAAAAAAAATAGCAGTCAATAATAACAGTACAAAATAACTGAGTAAACAGCATATAGATATATTATGAAATCCAGATGAATCTGAATCAGAACCGCACAAGTGTTTAATCTGAAGAGGCAGAACAGAACAGCAAACATTCCCTTCCCATTGTCAGTTTTTTTTTAACAATCAACCCCTCATCTGACCTACAACAAACGAATAAAAAGAAACAAATACACATGAAACAAGGGATGCAAATAGTTGAAACTTCTTTTGATTGGTTCATCTCTGTTGATTGTGTCAGTAGTTGTAATTAATATTCAGTAACAAATTGGCCTTTTTATTTGATATTGATGACTGAGGCGATATATATATATATATATATATATATACACATATACTGAAAGGATTTACAGTAAACAGTTGTAAAGATTTATCATATCTTATCCCTGAAATCCACTCAGATGCTAGGATTGGCATGTTCCATGTTTTTTTTTTTTTTTAACCGAAGGCATCTCATTCCTAATAAAAAGTTTCAAACAACATTTGAATGTTTGATGAAGAAACCTAAATGTGATCTAATTTAGGGCCAGTTGCATAAAAATAGCCTTCAAGTTAAGACAGTGTCTTAAGAGCTATTCTCACCAACTAGCAGTTATCCGTTTTATTTTTTGTATTTACCTTAGACTACTATACATTTTTATGTAACTGCATTTTTAAAAACTGTTACCAGTCCTAAAAAAAAAATTTAGCTGACTAACTTTTAAGACTAGTCTTAACCTTTTATGCAACCGGCCCCTGATTTCAAAGTCTAAATCCAATCGAATTTCCTTCAAACAGGAATACTTCCAAAGTTACAATTCTGCCATTATTTATTTGCCCAAACATATTAGAATAACTTAATTATAATAATATGTTGATAATATAATTTAATAATGTAATATGTTGATTAATAATTTTAAATCAACAGATGCACTTACAAAAGGGTCCAGTGGCTTTTTCTTGCTCAGTTCTGTCAGTCCGGTGAGAAGTGTTGGGCTGACATACCGGCTCAGATAATCTTTGGCCGCATCTCCCATAGGAATAGGTTCAATCACAGCTGAAATAGATGACAAAAAGCATGCTTTCATATCCTGTTCACTGAACTCATCTGGACAAGGTTAGATTTACTCACAGTTGGGAAAGATGAACCTAATCTCCCTCTCAGCAGCAGAAAAGGATTCACTGCCATGCACAGCATTTCTTAGGTCACACGTGCCAAATCTCGCTCTCAGACTAAGGATGGCATTCATGGTGATGTGCACCCAGAAGTGTATTTCACATAAAGAGAAATAGAGAAATAGGACTGTTACAGCTTGTTGCAATGACAAATGAGTCATGTGATTGATTTGGGCATTGCAGTGAATGCAGCTTTTGTAAATGATTATCCTGAAGTGCATAAAATTCAACAAAATCATCTACTTATTTTGCCAAGAATTTAAAAGGCACAGATATTGGCATACTATTTCTACCTACAGTACATTGACATGTAACAAAGTCCATTTTATTTTTAAACCACCTGCGCAGACAGAAGATTCATTCAGTGACAATCATTACCAGTCAGGATGCGTTTCCCTAGCTTTTATGCTGCTGACTGGTCCCATTATGGCTTTCCAGGTGGTAATAGCCTGGTGTCTGGCCAGTGCTAGAGCAACAACCGGTCCAGAGCTCATGAAGGCAGTCAGATGGGGAAAATGCAGCTTCCCATAATGCTCAGCGTAGAAATCACTGCATTGCTCTGGACTCAGCTGAAGCCTTCTTTTCTGGTAAACGAGGAAAAACAAACGACGATGGCATAAACAATGCAAATCTGGTTCTTAAACTAACGCACTGGCTACAAATATGAACTATAGCTGCTTTTATCCAAACGACTTACAATTGGGGGTCACAGGCTGCTTATACGGAGGCAGCGACACGAGAAGCACTAACATTAACACAACGTTTTAAAAGTTGTCCAGATTAGTACAGGCTATAAAGGAAATAGGAACAGTGATAGCAGAATTGTGTTGTTTTAATAAGTTTCATTAGTGTAGTGGCAAACACCACATGACTGTCTTGTACTCCCAAAACGACCAGAATCAGGGATCGTCTCCCCATGTAACGTTAAAGAACTCAACAGCGTGCAAAATGTTTATAAGAAAAACGTGCCTTGTCAATACGTACCTGAAGAATTGTAAATCCAGATTGAAGAATAACGTCTTCAATTTCATCAGTTTTGTGGATTGCATCAGGTTTAATTAAAGCCAATGTTCTCTGCACGAAGATACGAGGTGCAGGCATCTGTTTTTGAGGACTGTCGCTCTCCATGACTTTTTTCTGCAGTTACTGGATTTTCACAATCACATTTGAACTTGCTTGAACAGCCAAGGCAACATTTGCCAAATCAAAGTGCTAAAGGTTTTTTACCAGAATGAAAACTATTGTTGTTTGCTTACATTAAAATGGTTCATGTAATTCAAGAGTCTTCGATTCATGTCGGTTCCTCAACGTTGAGTCCGTTTTGTTGATCTTGTTGCTAGGCAACAGTCCAGTTAAATCAACATGCAACTGCGCCATCTACCGGCTACTCAAACCTATTTCAACGACTCATAGTTGCGTTTCTTTTGTTTTATTTAAAAAGCAGAGAGAAAAAAAAAAAAAAAAGTAGTAAACAATAAACTGCAGTTCTTTAAAAGGGAGAGAAAATAAATAAGTAAAGTAAACACAGTAAACTGCAGTTCTTTTTATAAGACTTTATTTAGACATTAGAAAAGGCGTCTATCTGGTTCCAATGGTCACCTGCCACACTCTGATCAGGTTGTCAGTGTAGCCAGCAAAGAGAGTCTGTCATAAGAAAAAGCAAAACAGGAATTATAATCAAGCATTGCTTTAGAAGCGCTTGCTACTGATAAATATTTAATGCCCCCTCATATTTGCAGGACTGTCACCATAAGGTTTCAGATGTTTTAAGTGATTGGGAATAATCAACGGGAGGTGATCCAGCCAGAACAGACTAATGAAATGCAAGGAATAGTTCAGGATTCCAGGCGGAAAAGGCTGCTGTAAATTAAACCCACCTGTCCATCAGCAGACCAGGCCAGAGAAGTGCACTGAGGCGGCTCAGCCTTGCTGTTGGTGGTGATGATGTCCTGCCTCAGCTCATCAACAATGATTTTGCCCTCCAGATCCTGTTAAGAGAATACGGTCAGCTTTGCAACATAAAGGGATATTATACCCGCTTGGGCCAACAGTTCTCAGAAACAGCCTCTTTATCATCATAGAATTACAGAAGGCATTGAACTTCCATCACGGATTTCTGTGGAAATATGAATGAGATGGGCTCATGTATATCAACTCACCCAAATCTTGATGCTAGGTCCAGTGGCAGCACACAGCCAGTAGCGGTTGGGGCTGAAGCAAAGGGCATTGATGGAGTCACCACCATCCAGGGTGTAAAGGTGCTTGCCTTCATTCAGGTCCCACAGCATGGCTTGCCCATCCTGTAATTAGGACAAACATTACATACTGATTAAAAATGAGTTCTGAACATTTCATCCCCCCCCCCAACAGTGTTTTGTTTGCTCAGAAACAGCCTCGAATATAATCACACGGATTCAGATAGATAAAAGGTTTCATCATCTCAAAACACTAATCTGTTCATTATAACTGAAGTAGCGGGGGAGAGTGATTACCTTTCCACCAGAGGCACACAGAGATCCATCAGGAGACACGGTCACTGTGTTCAGGTATCCAGTGTGGCCAATGTGGTTGGTCTTCAGCTTGCAGTTAGCAAGATTCCATACCTGTAACAAACTGGCTGCATTAGCAAATCTTCAATCAATCCCGGACTAAGTCAGTCAAAGCAAATGCTGGTCCCAATCCATTACCCATCATAATTGCAGGACTTGTCGTCAGAGCCCAAGAGCTCAGACAATATAAGTGTGGATGTGTTTAATCACAGGGTAAAGCCATTACAAAACACACAGAGGGACTGTTCTAGTTCACGTTAAAAAAGGTACAGACAAAAGGTCTCACCTTGACCATTTTGTCCCACCCGCAGGACACAATGATGGGGTTGCTGCTGTTGGGAGAGAAACGCACGCAGGACACCCACTCAGTGTGGCTGTCATCCTGTGGACAAGTCAAAATAAAATGTGTCAGAACTAAATGAACTACAAACTAAACATCCGGGTCTATGTAGAATTTTTTAGATTAAAGCCTTTATAACATGCACAAATGTACACGCAATACAAACCAATACAGCCCTCATAATAAAAATCTAATTTTTTTTTTTTGCTTAAACAGGATTTAATCCATAAGAACCTTACTGCTTTTCAGTCAACTAAGATTAATCTATATTTGATATTGATATTATTTAATTGACTTTTGTACTTTAATATTAGGTCATATTGAGAACCCAGTCCACACATTTAAGACCTCAAAATGACAATATGTTATACCACATTTATGAACACTAAATGACCATACATTTAATCATATTGGATTTTCATTTTACATACATTTTCCCTGTTTTTGTTAGATGGTCAAAGACTATGTCCACTTCTATAACCTCTCCATAGAGAGCATCTAGAGCTCTACCTGGATGGTGTACTTGCAGACTCCCAGGGTGTTCCACAGCTTGATGGTCTTGTCTCTGGATCCAGACACGATCTGACGGTTGTCAGCAGAGAAAGCCACGCTCAGAACATCCTTGGTGTGTCCAACAAAACGGCGGGTTGTAGTGCCACTGGATGAGAAAAACAGACAAACTCCAATTAATCTGACAGCTCAATGTAATGTAAAAAAAAAAAAAAAAAAAAAAAAAAAAAAAAATCTCTTTTATAACCCGATCTGACACTCCAGACAAACGATATGGAACTATTGACAATGAAGTCAGTTTAACTTAAGATTGCCTTAACAGTCCATTTCACAAACAAGACATTGAATACAAATACCAAATTCTGTATATGCATAACTACTAGAGCTTATGTGTGATTACAGTAAACATTTTTACAACTGTAATCACAACTATTAAAGTCTTTTTAATGGTTGTCTAGTGAGTACATGTATGAGTATCTAAAAATTTGGAGGACATTTACTTTATATAAGACACTATACAAAAGGACTAAAATCCCTCTCACAAAGACAATGACATCTATTAATCCGGCATCTAGGATGATCCTATCTGGGGGGTCTGTGGCATCTAACGGATTGAAAACTCCTGACATACACATGCACGAACGTTCCTGGGGCTGAGAGTTTGAAGTTCAGAAACAGCCTCTTTATCATCACAGTGACACAGATGGCATTTAAGTTTCATCACCACTGCAAAACCAGGGAACAGAACTTTAATGATTGCCCCAACCCTCCAAATACTCACGTTGTCAGATCCCACAGGCGCAGGGTGCTGTCCCAGGAGCCAGACAGAGCGAACTGACCATCAGACGAGATCACAACATCACTCACAAAGTGGGAATGGCCCCGCAAAGCACGCTGGGGGATGCCATAGTTGGTCTCATCACGGGTCAGCTTCCACATGATGATGGTCTTGTCTGCAATGAAGGGATCAGAAGATCACCCAACAGTTTTATTTGTCCAATAATTTTGACAGCTGGAGGCATCCCACACACTAGACAGCTAACTTACACCGACTAAGTTATTCACCAGTCCTGCATTAAAAGCGTCTGCGTTTAATCATAAACTATGTCTCTATATTGCAAAATATCCGTTTTATACAGAACCACAGCTAAATGGAGTTATTGAGTGTAAATTTGAAGTCTCGTGTACCCGGCGGGTATTCATTGGGCTACATCGCGGATCTACGGACACTTACCCCGGGACGCGGACAGAATCATGTCGGGAAACTGGGGTGTGGTGGCGATTTGGGTGACCCATCCACTGTGACCCTTGAGGGTCCCCCTTACCGTCATCTGCTCGGTCATTTTGGCGCAGGAAAGAATCACCTATAAAGGTGGATGGAGTTGGATTTAGTCGGAGGGCCGAGTCCCCCTATATCTCTCACACTGTGGCAAGAGGAAAAGGAAGAAGCACACCGGAAGCAAAACTCTTGAGGGTGAGCCGTCTTCTTCAGTCCGCCTTCTCGCGTGAGATACCTAATGTGAACAGTTTACTGCCATCTAGTGTGTAGATTACAGACAACCTATTACTCTTTAAACTCTCATATTTGATTGTTAATGTTAATAAAATTCGTATGTGTTTTAGTGTATTTTTCATTGTTTTTTTAACTGCCACCTGTTTGTTTCAAACGATTATTGCAACCTGTTTAAAAAAATGTGTTCCCCTAAAACGTTGCTTTATAAATTTTTATATTTTTTATACATGTGCAAATCTATGGAGTGTCTTAACAAAGACTAGAGGGACGTATGTTGAATGTTCCTGGTAAAAAAAAAAAGCAAGTTTGCAACGGGTGTATAAAGTGGTTATTTTTTACATCAAAATATAGGGAAATCTCAAGGTGTATTTTAAAATAAAATACCAAATACCTTAATTTTAAGGTTTAATTTAAATTAACTGTGTTTATGTATTTTAAAAGTGCTATAAAAGTATACTTTTACAAAGGAGCATGGCCTTTCATTAGATTGGCCTATTACACCCATTACACTAAGTAAACAATGTTTTGATAGCAACAGCTTCCTCAAATCATGCAATAAATTTGACATATATGCAACCAGTTAACCGATCAAACATTCACATATCCCTGTGATCTCCCAAACGAAGGTTAGTTTAAAGTACCCAATAGTTTCATGTTAAAAGGATCAGGTCATCGTACAGTTACAGTACAGCCGTGCACTAGTTTCTCGCGCGCCTCTCTCTCTCTCTCTGCAAGAGCGTTCCAGAGCCGATGACGTAACGAACTAGTTCTGGAACATTCCAGCTCGACGAACGCCATTTTGAACCACACCAACGACACCAGAGAAGACAGAGCAAAATAAGTTCGTTTATCATCGAGTACTGTTATCGTTTAGAGGACTGTCTTAAGCCAGGTACGGTAATGATTTACGTGTTTGCTAGTTATTTCACTCACACAACGCAGTAACGTTAGCTTCTTTATATAATTTATGTGTTTTTGTTATGTTATCGCCTAACGTTATAAGGTAAGCGTCGTTAACGACGTCGCTTTACGGTTTTATTAATCATAACCTTGCAGTAAGTCTCAAAAAATATTTTATTGTTTGAACGCGTTTTACTTATTGCTATTATTTTCTAGCAATTTAGACTTCCTCAAAAAAGATTTGCATCGGGCAAACGCTTCGCTGACACGAGGCGTTAAAACAAAGAGGCCACTGTATTTGTGGATCCTGCCCATATATTTTCGCTTATATAGTACGCGTACTTATTTTAAAAGTTGTTTGTTTGTATTGTGCTTGTTTTAGCAGATGAGACAAATAAGATTGCGTTCTCCCTGGCTGAGAGAGGTTAGTCTAGAGGAGAGAATGGAGACCAGAAAGAGACACAGACGAGACTCGCACAGCAGCGAGAGAGAAAATAAATACAGAAAAAAACACCTTCTCCACAAGAACAGCGAAGGGTGAGAATCATTCTGTGATGTTCCTTATTTATTCAGAGTCATTTTAAATCAACAAAATATATATGGGCATCTTACACTAGCTACCCGGTAAGTTACTAATTTAAGGGAGGTGTGCTCTTTGGCCAGGGCCCACTAAGCCTTATGTGGACGTCTTCTGGCAGTGTGTGTTGTATAATACTTGTTTGACAAGTTTGCCACCTTCTTGGAAGCTTCCTGGAAAACGTTTGACATGACCTCAAAATGTCAGTCTCATCCATTTAGACTTTAAGTCATCTGTTAGTGCCCTGGTATAATAATAATAAATTATTTTGGTCCGGGTCATTTTATTTGTGATTACGAATTTGCCCGGATTGTCAACAAATCACCAAGATGTGCCTCAGCAATATGCTTTCTATCAAATGTTTCCACCCCAGAAATATACTTTTTAATTTTAAGAATGTTTTATTTGTGCTAAAAATAATTTTTATTTCTTTTTTTTTCATTGTTTGACGTTTTCATTACATAATTTCTCCATAATTTATAAAAAAACAGATTGGTGGTGATCATAATCTTTAGCCCAATGCAAATAAGTCAACACCTATTGAATTTGTCTTGTCTTAAAGGTGCTCTATGCGATGCTGCAGGATTTTAGCTCGATTTTATTTTTGTCTCAAGCCGTATGCATAACCCCTTGATCGTCTTGCTGTCTGCTCTCTGAATACACTGGGAAAACCCGCTGTCGAAAGAGTGTTTGTTTCGGTATTGCAGCCTCTGT